>CM038681.1:169631881-169776975 GCA_021605205.1 Aegilops longissima | reverse complement strand
GCAACACACCAAGTTATAAGTGCGGTGCTCGTCGTCAAGCGAGAGGCAGACGGACATAAGTTCCCGCTTCAAAAGCGGTATACTATGTATCCTTGTCCTCCTCCATGCAAATCACGATACCCACATTATCAAAAGATAGCATACACGGTCTTCATGGCATCCGGAAACTACGACACTACTTTCAAGAGTGTTCAATTATGAGTCGCCTCTGAAGTACCACTCAGCGACATAATAAACAACATGAAGCCACGGGCGGATTGCTAAATGGGCTATTGAGCTCCTCCGTTCGACATAATATAAAAACCATGGCGAGCCATTAAGTCACAGAAATCTTGGCGATTTAAATGCGAATGGAATGAAGCGAACTCCTAAAGAGTCAGCGCATACTCAATTGGATCATGCACTTTGGCGGCTCTAAAATGCTGGGCGGGTGCTGTGGGCTAGTGTCGTCTGAGATCCCCATCGGAGACCGATCGATCGTACTCAAATATTATACAGAGACTCCAACAGCATGGCGAATCTGAGGCCCTATTACACGGCCTCGGATGGCGATCTCCATGGGCATTCAGCGCCTAGAGGTGCGGGATTCGAACCTCGCAATATCTCAAATAAATGGAGACTTTGACACAAGGATCCAAAAATGGCGGCTTATCATAGCGCCATCCTCAAAATGTCAGCTCGGTTGAGGGCGAATTCCGCCATGTGGTCAGAAAACAATCATCTGCGGATATCCTTGCCGCGCCGGCGCTAAGCGCGACCAGTCCCACCTAATATCTTTTTGGAAAGGTTGTTTAAGCCATCCGTGGTATGGGAAGGAGGCCCGGAAATAATAGTCGGACCGGACACAGCGCGAATCGAACACCACAGCGTAATCGGGCTCTACCACGAAATAACACCTTCCGCCCAAGTGATTATGGTTGTCATTGCCCCATGGACAGAACCCTTCTTGGCCTACCTAACTAGGAAGAAACTACCTGAGCACCCAAACGAGGCACGCTGCATTGTGCGACGGTCTAAAGCCTACAAGGTCCACGAGGGAGAGCTTTATAAGAAAAGCGCTACGGAGTCCTTCAAAGGTGCATCTCCAGAAGAAGAAGGGCTGAGCAACGTTTGGCAAAAATTCATGCTGGACTTGGCGGCCCTGCGCCACAGGCGGACCTGATAAGCAAGGCCTTCCGTACAGGTTTTACTAGCCAGGCGGCGGAACGCCCGCAGGATCTCGTTCAACGATGCATCGGTTGCCGACTTTTGCAAACCAAAGCCATATGCCGCCTACCGCTCTCGAACAATCCCCATCACTTGGCCCTTTGCGGTGCAGGGGCTTGATATGGTCGGACCCTCAAAGGGAAGCCATAAGAAAAATACTTATTGGACATGGTGGATAAATTCACCAAATGGATAGAAGCCAAACCGGTTAAGCGGCGAGTCCGGACCGGTGATAGACTTCATATCCGAGGGTTGTACACCGTTCTGGCGTCCCCACAGCATCATCACGATACTTGGCTTGAACTTTACAACCGGCGAGGTAAAATTTGGTGCGATAACATGGGCATTAAGCTCGATTATTCTTCTGTCTATCCCCGCAAACTAACGGTCAAGTCGGCGAGCAATGGTCTTATCATGGCATTAAACCCAGATTTGTGCGATTCTTAAAGAAATCAGATCGCTTTGGTAGAGGATCTCGACTCCGTACTATGGGGACTCTGAACCACGCCAAATCGCACTCTTGGATACACGTTTTTCATGGTTATGCGGTGCGGGAGGCGGTACTACCCTGCGACATAATTCATGACTCACCTCGAGTGTGCATGTACGAAGAAAAAGCCGAGCTTAATCGGCGGAGACAGTTTGGGGCCTTGGAGGAGGGCGTGGCGAAGCAAAAGCCCGTTCCGCTTTTTATCGACAACGGGCTCAAGGTTTCAAAAGAAATGCGGGCCAAAACTTATAGCGTCGGCAAACTCGTTCTCGCCTACGGAGAAGAAAAGAACAAGCTCAAGCCCAAATGGGAAGGTCCTTTGTTATTGACCAAGTTCTAACGGTTGGGCGTATCGCTGCGGGATGCATCGGACAATCGGCTGAGCCAAACCCATGGAGCATAGCGGACTCCGAAGGTTCTCGCCTAGTGCGGACTCTATGATCGTCTCCTTACCTCCATCATTTTTTTATATATCCGTTATCTGTCTTTTATTCCTTTCTTTCTTCCCTTTTTCTTCAAGGACTTAAAAGGCTAAAATGTGTCTTGACTACACAATCTTGACGTGCTAGCCGCGCTCATTATACCTGGGGGCTTCTCATATAGAAACTTAATATAACTATCTTCCGGGCTCTATGCCCCACACATGTGTCATTCTTCCACATGTACCTTTTTTCGCCATTATATGCATCGATATGACTTAAGTTTTAGCCAAGCTGGGTTGCCTGGCTCTTGTGTTTATGCCCTGCGTTCCCGTTAATTGGCTAGGGCATAAGGGAGCACCTCTGCGATTATTCTTTGTCGGTCAGCGGATGTGTACCTCGGTGGGTGAAGCCAGCTAAGCGTTCTTAAGGGAATACTCGATTCGGTGAACAAAAGATGACCTTTATTTATTGCAATATATGACCCCGGATGTTTATATCCTGCGTCTCTTTTAGCATGATTCAGACATGCACATTAGGGCATGCATACCGAGAAATAAACCCTTAGCGGAACTATTCTCCTGGAAGATGTTTCTTACTATCCATGTAATATAACATAGCTAGTTGGGTACTTATGCATTCAAGCACTTATGACCTCGCTTTGGTTTCCCGCGTACCCATTTTATAACTAAGCGGGTATTCGGATACACTCCGGACTGTCGGGTCCGGAGGTGAAGCGAAAAGGTCGCCATGACAAATGATTTACAATCCGGCTAGGGACAATACATGTCACTTTAAGTACCAGATCCTTAGGCCGACTAAATTCTTCTTCTATACCATCCAACAGGCTGTCTAGCCTACAATCCTGTTAGGAATAATTTGTAGCTAATTCTACTTGGTCATACACCAAAGCGGCGGGGATCTCTTTCCCGCCGGGACCCCTGAGTCCGACCTCGGCCATATGGTTGGTCAGCCTTGGTATATTGCGTCTTCACCATGGCGAGCTTCCCTTGCACCTTGTCGGCAGGCGATATCTTCCATAATCGGAGCGCCGCCGCGCTCCCTTGAGCTTCTCTATAAGCTCCCCATGCCTCTGGGGGAGGCGGATAGCCCTAAGGCTTAGGCGATGCCTGCATCACTTCGGAACTTGTTGATGCGATTGTGAGCTCGGCGAGAAGATCACCCGTGGACGGTCATCTCCTCCAGCGGGGCGACCCGTCGGCATACCTGCAGACATAACTCATTAGCGGTTTGTTATTGAACTCTTTAAAAGTTCGTTCAAGCACTTCTTGAAAATGCTGCGTCGAAGCCGCTTATTCTCCTTCTACGAATTGACAAGCTAGGCTCGAACATCTTTCGGTTCCGCCCGGTGGATATTGGCGTTTTGGAGATCATTTTCTCCGCCCTAACCCATGTAAGCCTTTCGCTTGGCCTTTAGGCTGTGGTTGAGCATCGGCCCATCCCCTATCATGACCTCGGATTCATTCGAGTCATCTGCAGAATCTATTGTTAGATTTGCATGCATGCCGTATACTACTGGTACGGTCATTCTTTGCAATAAGTGTTACCGGATGGGGCCTTCCGGACTCCTTCTGCGGCAATTGCGGCTGGCTGGGCTTTGCACTCCTCCGACTCTAGAGATATGGGTATTCTTCACCGTAGAACCTATGCAAACAATGATCCTTAAATCAGTTGTGCCAAGCATTTCAAGTCTCGAGACTCTTGATGTACATATTTATTAGATTTTCTTACCCGTATATCCTTTACATCTTGGTCGTGGCTCTTGCAAGACCATTTGAGCAGCTTCGGATGTCTGCGTCTCACGAGTTGAAGGCATTGAGCGCCTCTTGGGAGAAACAAGCGTCCTGATGCGGCCGGTGACGCTTGTGATTCAAGGCGCTCTCCACTTCGGAATTTGTAGCGGATAGCCTATCTGCATCCTCTGTAGGAGGAACCTCTGGCGTTTGCCCCATGTTAGCGTCCGCCTTTATGTCTGGCTCTGGAGCCCGACTAGTGGAGGCGTGACCGGCAACCTCTCCGGATGAGTCCGATGAGCATTTTTCCTACTAGGAAACATGGGCGTTATTATACTTTCAAAAGACGACTACCACGGAGCGGGGTTCTCTTTCGTACCTCTGCGGCGGCATCTCAGTCCTTACTGCCTTCCTTTTAAGCCTACCCGGCTTCGGTGCCCCTTGTTGGTGAGTCACTGCCGGAGTTGGCATGGCGTCAGAGGCCTTCTGTAAGACACCATATGTGTGCGGTAGGTGAAGTGCGAGAAAAAGGAATCCTTCTCGGAAGTTGGGACTCGGTTTTACTTACGTGCGATCACGAGGGTAGTCAGGATAATCAGCTATGATGGCCACCATGGGGTCGCCGCAGCTCAATTGATAGAATGTCACGTCAATCAGCTCCACAAATATGTGGGATCCTCTTGAGTCCGGGTTGAGGCAGTCGGGGTCCTCTGGTTGTGGAGCGGGCTGTGGACCTCCCTCACAGCTTTTCGCAGCTCCTGCTATGAAGTAGCAAGGTATGTATTTATGACAAAGAATGTGGGAAGGTCTGGAGTAAAAAGTAGCAGCTCACCCAGCTTGGAGGGTTGTACATGGAGAATCCATCCCGTGGCTTGATGCGGATGAACTCCTCTTCCTTTCCTTTGTACAAATCGGACAGAATTTTTGCTAGAGCGGCGCTGAGTCCGGTCCCTTACGACCGCAGCGGGTGGCATCGTCTTCTCCGTTGAAGTGCCACATGGGTTGCCCCCGATATTGAAGTGGCTGCACCCCCCGCATTATACATATTGACATAACTTCGATTACTGTCAATCCTGACTGGGCCAGCATCTGTATCCGACCCATCAGGTAAAGGACTTCCCCGTTATCTTCCTCCTGATGCCTCCGAGGGCGCCAGCTGCGGCGTTTCTTCAAGGGAGCGTTGTCGAACTTAGGAAGGCCCATCCGAATAGGGTCCGGAAGGGGGACGTCCTCCATATAAAACCACTCGAAGGCGGTCTTGGATATCTTCTTCAGATGCGGACAGGTATCCGTCCCGATAATCGCCATATTTTGCCTCCGCCCACTTGGTATATTGACCCTCCTGTATATGAAGTGCGAGGCAGAATAGCCTCTTCCATAACTCGAAATGAGCTTAGCAGCGAAACAGCTCGCAAAGGCGACATAGCCAGTGATGTGTAATATGGGCGGGGTAAAATTATGCAGTTGGAGGCCGTAGAACTCGAGGGCCAGCGAAGAGCGGATGAATTGGAAATCAAGCCCTCTTAATAAGTAAGGGACAAGACATACCCGCTCCCCATGGATGGGTTGGGAAAGCTCTCGCTTGCTCTCCGCCATTGTAGGTGGCGAGCCGCCCGGCTTGAGCAGGGGACCATATCGCTAGAGGAGAAAGCCACAGGTGCGTAACTCTACTAATTGGCTGTGGGGATGGAACACTTCTTCCAATTGCGGGCTTAGGGCTCACGGGAGGCGAGAGGAGGAGCTGCGATCGCGGCCATGTTGGAATGGATTTTTAAGATGCGCTCCGATGGATACTCATTTGTGGGAGGATGGTGTGATCTGGATCGAGAATCCCGCCTCTTTAATAGGCGATTTACTCACCTGGCTAGGGTGGCAAATGTAAACGCATGACTTCGCATTACGCTCGACATGTGGAAGATAGCCATTATTAGGCGCGGAAGCCAAGGAGTGCAACATTTATGGGAAGCCGGACACTACTCAACAGGTACTCAAATTTGGAGAAGAACCCGCCTTGCAATGCCGAAGACGATCTGCGCACCGGACTCATCGTCATTGAAGCCTGGTTCAGGGGCTACTGAGGGAGTCCTGGATTAGGGGGTCCTCGGACAGCCGGACTATATATCCTTTGGCCGGAATGTTGGACTATGAAGATACAAGATTGAAGACTTCATCCCGTGTTCGGATGGGACTCTCCTTGGCGTGGAAGGCAAGCTTGCATCTGGATATGTAGATCTCCTCCCTTGTAACCGACTACGTGTAACCCTAGCCCCTCCGATGTCTATATAAACCAAAGGGTTTAGTCCGTAGGACAACAACAATCATACCATAGGCTAGCTTCTGGGTTTAGCCTCTCGATCTCGTGGTAGATCAACTCTTGTAATACTCATATCATCAAGATCAATCAAGCGAGGAAGTAGGTATTACCTCCATTGAGAGGGCCGAACACAGGTAAACATCGTGTTCCCGCCTCTGTTACCATCTGCCTTAGGCGCAGCGATTCGGGACCCCCTACCGAGATCCGCGGTTTGAGACCGACAATACCCTACCTCCCTTGATTGATCTTGATGAATATTAGTATTACAGAGTTGATCTACCGAGATCGTAATGGCTAAAACCCTAGAGGTCTAGCCTGTATATTTGTCGTGCAGACTAAGCCCTCCGGTTTACATAGACACCGGAGGAACTAGGGTTGTACAAAAGTCGATTCTGAGAAGAAAGGAATCTTCATATTTGGTGCGTAAGCTTGCCTTCCACGAAAGTGTCATGTCGGACACGGGAGAAAGTCTTGATCTTGTATCTTCACAGCCCATTAGCCGGCCCATGTCCAGCAGGCTGGGCCCAGGACCCCTTAGTCCGAGGACTCCCTCAAGCACTGCGGGGAGGGCCTCAATGGCAGCGGCATCCATGGCGCTCTGCGTCGAGTTGAGCCTCCGCTGCTGGTTCAAGTCCGGGATGTCGGTTCCGCTGCGGGAGGGCCTCGATGGCGGTGGCATCCAGCGTGCTTTCTGCGCGAGTTGAGCCTCGCCGCCCGGTTCAAGTCGGGGCGTCTCGGTTCCGCCTGCAGGAGGGCCTCGATGGCAGCGGCATCCGCGCGCTCCGCTTCAAGTTGAGCCTCCGCCGCCCGGTTCACATCCAAGACATCCGTTTTCGCTTGTAGGAGAGCCTCGATGGAAGCGGCATGCGCGCGCTCCGTGTCGAGTTGAGCCTCTACCTCTCGGTCCTCCTTTACTATCGCCAGGTTGAACCGCTAGTCCTCCTGCATCATGGGGACCCGAGCGGCGCCCGCAAGTCGGCGTCCATCGTCTCATACCGCCGGGGCCTTACGCTCGCGACCTCCGCCATGAACATTGGATTGGCTTCCTCCTCCTCGTAGCTTGGCTCCGAGAGAACTTGGGGTTGGCGGCGCAAAGCAAGCTTGGGAGCAGTGCAGTGGCATCGACCTCCGCGCGATTTCTGCTGGCGGCTGGCATCAACATCTTGTAGTACGTGATCTTGCGGTGCACCATGGCTTTCTGGCGAACTAGGGGATGTTTGATGTGGGATAGGGGATCGAAAGGTGGGGGAATGGGCTGGAGAGGAGGTGTGGTTTTGGGCGATGGTGGCGTAGCTGAAGCGATGAAAGGTTACGGTGTGAATAGTGGTTCGGTGACGACGGTCAATCGGTTTTATTTGTACATCGCTCTTGTCGCGTTAGCGTTGCACCCGGCACGCTGGACCCTCCGTCGCTCACCGAATGGAATAAACCGTCTTGCATTTTAAGCTTGCTTGTGGGACCGCGATTGTGACAAACCGGCGTCCCTCCCTCCCCGCCAGCGTCATTTATACTACCACTCCCTCCGTTTTATGCGGAGTAAATAAAAATAGAGGGTATACTACGGATGAGATCCTGACGTGGCGAACCCATTGAGTAAGCGACATGCGGGGCCTAGCAAGCATGGGGTCCTTGATAAGTGACGAAAGGGAGGGTAAGGCATGGATACCTATGTTAGAGGATCCACTTCCACTACTACTCCCTCCTTCCATCTACTATATAGGGCCTAATGCGTTTTTCGAGGATAACTTTGACCAAATGTTAGAGTAATAATATATGACATGCAACTTACACAAAGCATACGGTCAAATTCATATGTGAAAGGAGCTTCCAATGACATAATTTTCACATTATACATCTCATGTACTTTTAATCTTGTCAATAGTCAAAGGTGGTTTTGAAAAATGCATTAGAGCATGGTTAATAATATAGCCAGCCGATGGCTATAAGGAACTGCCATGTCATCTATAACCATCATCTATATGCACTCATACAATAGTGTGAGCTATAAGGTTGGCTCAGTAGTCAAAGTGCCATGTAAGCAGGCTATAAGCCCACTATTGTACTTGCTCTTAGGCCCTATATAAATGGAAGGAGGGAGTACTATGAGCACTGCATACTCTACTACAGATGTTGTCGATACTCCACTAGTACTATTGGAAGGCGCTTAAAAATTCTTTGTTGAATTGGCTATCATTGGCGAAATCCTAGTAGGAAGAGCATGCGAGAACAAGCACATTCACGTGGTTGGAAACAAATTGGAAACCATCTCTATTTGAATACAAATATAGGAGTATGTACGAATCTAACAATATTGATTGGGCGTTGTTGAATGTTGATACTTCTTTCTGTAAGTTTGATCAAAGTAGAGATACTTTGACTACACATAAAACTTATATGTAAACTAGAAAGGATCGGAGGGAGTATATTGTACGTTCAAAAGCGAAAGGAACATTGAATACCCTTTATATATGATTTGTGGATGCTATGATCACTGGTTCAAAATTTTGAATCCGCCTTAGGTATCACACATGCACCCACTCGTTCTCTCTCGATTTCATCTCGGGTTCCTAAGATCGATTGAAAGAGGACTAGGGTGGGTACAATACGTTCGTTTTGCTTATGAACGTACAATATACTCCCTTTGATCCCCACAGACACCCCCCCTCGCGGGTCATTTCTATCATAAAAACAGACCAAACCTTTATCTCCTTGCACGACACGCAATTGATCTCTCAACATCAATCGATCTCGTCAAGATGTGTTGGGGCATGAACCGAATGGGATGTCAAAACTAAGACGGGAAGCAACACGTAGTGGAGGCAAAGTGAAACTTTAAACGAACTGTTTGTTTGTATGCATGTCGGACAAGTTACAACATTGGAAATACTAGCATGGTCTAGGCCCACATGCGAATGATACTCGGCAGAATGTTCAAATGAGGCATGCGGGAGGATGGACTCGACCGGAAGGTGGCATGATCGATCGAGAAGAGGGTTGGAGAGGAATGAGAAATAAGCAACGCCACATGATTATAATTGAACGGCTCAAATAAACAATAAGTTGTCTCGTTATCCCTTCCGTCTTGGTCACGGAGTAAGATACTCCCTCTGTTTTACTTACTCTGCATATTAGGTTTGACTGAAGTCAAACTTCATAAAATTTGACCAAATTTATAGAAAACTAGCAAGACGCCCGTGCGTTGCACGGAACATCAAGATCTTGTGGGAGAAAAAGATGAACGAGGGAAGGCCTTATCTGCAAATGTGGAGAGGAGTGCGAGTAAATTGTCATAGTTTCCTTCCTATCCGTTAGATATAGATCGGACGGCCTATATTGCAGGATGGCAGGCACACCATCATCACCAACTCTGCTTTTTATCTACACTAGCAAGATGGCCGTGCGTTGCACGGAACAACAAGATGCATTTGTATGAGTAGTTTATCTTGTGGGAGAAAAGGATGAATGAGGGAAGGCCTTATTTGCAAATGTGGAGAGGGGTGTGGGCATCTTTTTGCAAAATTGCCATAGTTTCCTTCCTACCCGTCAAATATAAATCGGACGGACTCTTATAAAAAAGAGAGTTGGTGATGATGGTGTGCCTGCCATCCTACACTATAGGCCGTCCAATTTATATCGGCGGATAGGAAGAAACTATAATTTTACAAAAAGTACCCACACACCTCTCCGCATTTGCAAATAAGGCCTTCCCTCGTTCATCCTTTTCTCTCACAAGATAAACTAGTCATACAAATCCATCTTGATGCTACGTGCAACGCACGAGCATCTTGCTAGTAAGAGTAGAAATATGAACATTTACAATAGCAAATCTATATGATGTGAAAGTATATTCAATAATGAATCTAATGGTATTCATTTGTTATTTTATATGTTATTATTTCTGTCTATAAACTTTGTCAAAGTTTACAAAGTTTGACTTTGAGCAAAGCTAAAATGTGGAGTAAATAAAAACAGAGGGAGTACGTAGGGACTAGTATAGTTACTACTTGGACCGCTAAATGCGGGCACGGACCAGGCACACCTCAACTATTCTTTCAAACAGTCGGACACCTACACTTAGCAGACCATCCGGCTACTTAATCAAGTGTTACGCTTCACTACTTGAAAAGGAAAAGGGTGGTAGCATACCCAAAACCACCACACTTGGGGCTAGGGTAACAACTTGGTAATGTACCACATTTGAACCAGGGCACAAAAACCACCTGTTCTGTGCCTAATGCGCCATGCGGAGCACTGATGCTCGAATATGGCCGAGAAAACAGGGAAACCGACATGTGGGCCACACCTGTCGGGACAATGTGGCACAGACTAGTCCAATGGAGGAGCTGGCCCATGACATCCTCGCCACTGGCAACCGTTCATGTGGGTCATGGGGGCCATCAATGTGGCGCGGCTCCAGCACCGCCTCTGGACGGCGAACACGGTGAGCGACATGCTCATCGTCGCTGGACACGATCGGTTTCAGTGTGCCTAGGGTGGCGTTAGAGCTGTGGCACGACCAACAGATCAACACCCGGCTCGTCGAGGATGCACGGGGCGCCGAAGTGCGAGCGCGCCGCGACGCGTCCGCGGAGTGGTGTAGCATGGTCAACTGCATCCCCAGGACCTAAGACCATGCCGGGTCGTCTTGCTTTTTCAATGACATGTGGGGTCGCATGTGAGCAAAGGGCACGTCCAATGTTGCCACGACCGTAGTTGACTACCCTGGCACACCAAAAACCCTCGTCCCTCACGTCGTCGCACGGTGCGTTCCCAGCCGGCGCCAGCTGCCCGCATTCATGCCATCCATCCGTATGCCGTCATTAAGAGGCTCAGTGCCCGAGGAACCAACTCCGGTGACTTAATGACGCACCCGGACGCTTGGCCTCACCGGAATGCGCTACTTAAAGCGGCAACACCCAGCTAACCTCCACAAATAGCGCGTAAATCACGCTACCCGGCACCACATCCGCCATGACCGCGGCGTGAGCGCTCTGCGGGAGAGCTTGCTGCCGGGATGAAGCTCGAGGTCGCCGCCCTCGCTCAAATCGCCTCGCGCGGCATAATAGCGGCGTGGCAGCGAGACGCGACCGCTGGCATAAGCGGTACGCTGGCGGCCGACGACGGAGCACCGTTAGCCCCGCTGCGTCCTACTTGCCGCCGCCCAACGTCCGGCACCGTGAGGTCGGGACTCCTCCGAGGATGAGTAGGGCATGGGGCGGCAGGGCATGGTGTGTCGGTGTCAAACCGGCGGATCTCGGGTAGGGGGTCCCGAACTGTGCGTCTAGGCGGATGGTAGCAGATTACCTGTCCGGCTCCTATGCGAGAAAATCCGATGAGGCGCCGCTTAGCGAAGGCTGCTGGTTCCGCACCGCACGTGGTGCCGGAGAAGAAAAACAAGAAGGAGGCCACGGGTGCTCGAAAGAGTGCCGTTTGTGTGTCCGACGACTCGAGCGGACTCCTCCTCCGAAAATGAGGAGGAGGAGGAGGACTCTCTCGAGAGGAGAGAGAAGAGGAAGGCTCCCCCAACAGGGGAGGCCGAAAGGTCCAAGAGGGGAAGGACTATTCCCCCGGACAGCTCCGCCAACATCAACGTTGGCGAGGAAGAATGGCCTTCAAGGGCCAGGCCTCCGGCGAGATCGTAAGTATCCGGATTCCTGAATAATTTATAATTTCTTTTTCTGCGTCACATAGTGTCATTCTAATGCCGCATACTGCCTGTAGTCCGGCCAGTGATGATCTCCCCGCTTCATCGAGCAGGTCGTTGGCTTCGTCGGATGTAGACTCCATCCTGACCGCCTCCACCCCTCGCGACGCCGAGGGCGCCGAGGTGGGAACCCAGAAGGGACCCATCGGGGAGGCTCGGGCGCCACAAGGCGTCCTCCGGACTTTGGCGCCGACTCCAGCAGAACCCGCAGTGGTTCGAGTTTGGCAGCGCCCCTTCGAGCGAAGGGCAAGACCATGACATGGCGGCTTTCGTCCAACCGGGCGCCGGGTAATTTGTTGAGGCGCTGCAGCGCTTCCATCGAGGAAGAACACCGCACTATTATGAGTGCGGTGATTGAAAAGTGCTTCGCCAAAGGCGGGCTGACGAAGCTCGCAATAGCCTTCTATCGGGCTTTGAGGTAAGAAGTTAAAATATGCAATGTAATACCGCATAGACAGTAGCCCACGATGCTCGGTTCGGTGTTGGAAAGAAAAGCGGATGAGGATCTAGAAAAAAAAAGATATACGCAGGGTTGCTAAAAATTATGTCAATATGGGTTGCAAAGCGCCGCTGACCTCTGCCCGCACTAAGCTGCAGAGGTCGGTGCTTTGTGAAGCAGAGCTCGGCGGTCCGAGCAAGAGCTCGGCCGCACCAGAAGCAGCTCCGGGACAAAGAAGGTGAGTAACACCACTTTGAATTTGTACCTTATGAGAAAAGGATTTGGGTTGCGATAAAAAATAACAAGGATAACATGGTACCGCAGGGCCACGAGCGAGGTGGCGGCCTGAAGGAGGCCGTATCTGTGCCGAGCATAATCGCCACCCGCAACGGGGAGCGAGAAGCAGGAGGCGCGGTGGCGGTGGTTCAGCAAGAGCTCCAGGCTCTTATGGAAAAGCATGAGAGTTTGGGCGTGACTCAAAGACTTCGAGTCCGAGCTTGCCTCGGCTCTCAAAAGTGCCAAACCGCCAAGGTCGAGGCCCATAAGTCCCTTCAGGAGGTTGAATTGATGAAGAAGATAGCGGCGGGTAAGGCATTTTTCATGCAAAGCAAGCATGTGAATGTAAATTACGTGTTACTTACCCGGATTCGGAGCTCTCGAGGCGTTTGCAGATCTGCCTCATGGCGTGTCGATGCCACCGCATTCTACCGAGCCGAGGAGGGAGCTCAACGGAGAAGGTCTTCGCTCTCAAGGTATCTTTGAGGCCGCCATCCGGTGCCCCTAGCGACCAGTGAAGCAGCTGGGTCGAGCTTCTAAGGTGGCCGAGCAGGCCATGAAGGGCCTCATAGTCCGGCCTGTGGCTCGGAGAGGCCATGCACAGGAGCTACTTGACCTCATGTGACGGCTGGTGGATGCGTGCCCCTAGGTGGAGGTTATCAAGCACTCCGCTTTGTATTGAAGGTGCTCGTCGGGCCCTTGCCCGCGCAAAGGTGCATGGGGCAAGCTGGATGCGGAGAAGCTAATCACCGACGCGCCACCGGCAGCAAGGAGCATCGTCGCCCGAACTTTACTATAAGGCTGTCTGAAGGGTGCCCGCAAGATTGCGGATGAGTGCCCTGTGGATGTAATTTTGATTGAATTCGCAATGTGTTATCTGTGCGCTGAAAACTTTGTTCATATGCGCTAAGCAACACTTGTTTAATTTAAAATATTACCTTCATGCGGCCGTTTATTAAATCGAGAGATGGCAAGTCGTCGGCTTCAGCCCCCATGCCACAGTCTTTGGGGTGTTCGGGATAAACTTGAGCACTCTTGTTCCCATTTTTGGTCCATCTAGGGGCGCTCAACACAACGAACAAGGCAACCGGACTTATAGTGCTTGAACACTCTCACTTAGCCATAGAATTCTATAATTTTAAATTTCGTGAAGCCCCTAGTATTCGGAAGACCGAATTGGGGCGCTATCCACGCCTTCATCGGACATAATCCGAACTTCGCTCGAGCGCGAGGTCTTTAAGGACCCGAAAGGACCTCTTGAACAGCGACCAGTCTCTCGCCTTATCGTGCCGGTCAGTTTTAGCTTTCTCCACTGAGGCGTTAACCCGACTCAACAGGGGCGCAATCGTAGTGGTTCTCCCAGTGCTACCTTAGCCGATAGAACGTAACGTAATGTGCCGAACATGGGAGCCGGGCAAACCCAACTATTGACCCAAGGCAGGATTCGGAGCTGATTCATATAATGCTATAAGTTCGGGGTGTCGCACTTATGAAAGTGTGCGGACTTTATCACACCATAAAGCGGAGGACATAAGCCCCTGGTGTATTTGGCCGTACCAAGATGCACGGGTGCAACATGTTGTAAATGAACATATATATATATATATATAAAGTAATGCAATTATAGGCAAAAAGTGCTGCATTTTATTTGAGAAGATATTCTATCAGTGCGGAATGATACAAATAGTGCGGAAAGCAAGGGATTGGACGAATTAAAGGTGTCTCCCTCCAGGGGTAGGCCGCGGAATGTTGTATTTTAACAAATTGAATGCTCGTGATGGAGACCACACGAGTGTTCGGCGGCTTTTCTCCTTCCTGGCTGTTGCATCATGAGTTGGCAGGTTCGCCACGGACTGAGTTCTGTATAAAAAGAAAAATAAAACAAAAAGAGCGACACACTTGGGAGCCCCTGGTGTGGTCGAACCGCACTCTGGGTCTGTTGTGGTTGTGCCCTTCCCCCTATGCCCATGGTATCTCCAGGGCGTAATTATGTACGCGGAGAGTTTGTCTTGCAATTGTGCGAGGGCTGGGGTTGGGGCCGCATTGCTGCGTGCGTGCGAACGTGCTGTGGTCTTGGTTGATGTTGCTCCGGGCGCGTTTGGTTGTGTCCGGTCGTTTAACGGCCGGATTCGAGAATTGCCTTAAAAGGCTGCTCTGTACTTCTGCCGCGAGAGCCGCTGTATGTTCCTCCGTTCGGAGGGAGCGTTCCGTGTTTCCATTGACCGTGATGACTCCACGAGGGCCTGGCATCTTGAGCTTAAGGTATGCATAATGCGGCACCGCGTTGAATTTTGCAAACGCGGTTCGTTCGAGCAGAGCGTGATGGCGCGGAATGGGACTATGTCGAAGATTAACTCGCTCGGAAATTATCCGGGATCCAAGACCACTTCGATGTAATCGAGCACGTATAATTGGCCTCGACACACTGGTATGACGCCTTTAAAGGTCGTCGTTGTAGGTTTAATCCTTGAAGGGTCTATGCCCATCTTGCGACCGTATCACGATAAAGCAGGTTCAGCTCTTGCCGCCGTCCATCGGGACTCGTGAGGTGAAATCCATCAACGATTGGGTCTAAAACCAATGCGGCGAATCCGCCATGGCGGATCTGGTCGGATGATCTCTTCGATCGAAAGTGATCGGGCAAGAGGACCATGGGTTGAATTTTGGGGCGATCGCTCCATCGCTTATATCGCCCCTTAGTGCACTTCCGCTCCCTCTTGGGAATATGCGTTATGTATATCATGTTTACCGTCCGAACTTGAGGGGGAATCCTTTTGTCCTCTCGTTGTTCGGGCGGCCGGTCTCTTCCTCGTCATCGCTGTAGCCGCTTGTCTTTGTTTTGGCGATTAATTTGCTGCTTGAATACCCAACAATCTCTGTTGGTATGGTTAGCTGGCTTTTGGGTTTCCATGTATTTGACAAGAGCGGTCGAGTATTCGGTCCAAATTGGGACGGGCCGGAGTGGTTCTTTTGAATGGCTTCTTCCGTTGACGGGTTTGGAGCCTCGGAATCCGGCGTTGATTGTCGTATCCTCATTCTTGTCGCCGTTAACGCGGCGTTGTTTTTGTTTCGACGCAACCTGCCATTGCGGTCCTTGGTATCCGGATTGCGGCGTTTTCTTTGAGGTTATTCCGCGAGCAAGCCAGCTATCCTCGCCCCGCCTGAAGCGGGTCATGAGGGATGTGAGGGCTGCCATGGATTTCGCTTCTCCTGTCCTAGGTGTCGGGCCAGCCACTCGTCGCGGATGTTATGTTTGAAGGCAGCGAGTGCCTCGCATCGGACAATCGGCGATTTGATTTTTCTTTCTTAAGAACCGTGTCGAATTGCTCGGCCGATTCGTCTAGCTGCTGGATTATGTGGCTTAGGTCATCTGCGTCGGGTGGTCGCACGACGTGCCTCGGAAGTTGTCGAGAATGCGGCTTCCGGTCTTCCCAAACATCCAATTGACTCTGCGGGCAGGCTGTTAAGCCAATGCCGAGCTGGTCCTTTAAGCTTGAGGGAGATATTTGATGGCGTGAAGATCGTCGCGCGGGCCATGTGTATATGGAGGAGATAATCCTCAATCCGGATCGCGGGTCTGTTGTGCCATCGAGGATTCGATATTAATGGGTTTGAACCCTTGAGGATTTGATGATCCATAACCCGTCGGTGAAGCATAGTGGGTGTGGCGCCTCAGTATTGAGCAATATCGCGGCGTAGCTCAAGAGAGCGTTATCTGCGTGTTCGGCCCGCCGGAGTAGTTGTATCCGGTGCGGCGGTATTAAATGCGTGGGTCGTGGGGGCGCCCACGTGATCCATAGATAGATCTAGATTGTCTAGCCTTGTCCTCCAATATATCTCGAAGTCCGCGCGTTCCCCATGGCTTCCTCGCTTTTAGAGCGATGCCGGGTACGGTTTTGGTGGAGGGCTTGCACGCCTCTCTCGCGCCACGAGGTGGTCGGTCTGCCCAGACAGCGCTGGTGATGCCGCCTCCTCTAATCGGGGAGCAACTTGCGTTTTGGGTAACTTTTGGAGGGGCGTTCGAGTTCATACTCTTGACGCGAGGACCTCGGTCCATCGTCGGCGATGGGTCTTGATCAGCTTGAAGCTGTTGTTTTTTCTTTAGGTTGTTTGCCGTGGCCATTAGCCTGCGTCTAGAACGCTCTTTTTCGACGGGATCCTCGAGCACGATGAATTAAATGCGTCGCCGAGGCTTGCCTCGTCTTGAAGGGAGGTAAGTAATTGTCATCCTCGACCTCTTAATCCGCCGCCTCTCCCGAGGGCTTGCTTCGCCTCCTCTGTGGCTGGATCGTCTTTGGAAGGAGTTGTCTTCGCACTACGGGGTGTTATTATCTCTGTGCGGAATCTCCATTCTTGCCGTGGCGGGATTTAGAGCGGCGCCTTGGCGTCGGCGCTTGGGTTGTTTCTTTAAGGAATCGGCCTCCGCTGCTTCTTCGCCGTCCCCATCTTTTGGGTGTCCACCATGTAGATGTCGTATGACGAGGTGGTCTTCCGGTGTCCTGTAGGCTTTGGTTCTTGGTAGTCTCCGGCATCGTCGTCCATACCGTCGATGTCTTGGTCGTCGAGTCGAATACGTCGGTTAAATCATCGACGGTGGCTCTGAAGTGGGTGGTGGGTGGGATGTGAATTTCTTCGTCATCCGTGTCCCAACCGCCTGGCCGTAGTTCGCCAGGCTCTCGAGATAGCGAGATGCTTCAATGAATTTATGATATCGCCGAGGGCGAAGTGCTGAAAGATGTCCGCAGCTGTGAATTCCATGATCGGCGCCCAATCGGATTCGACTGGCAGGGGCGCAGGAGGTTCGGAGTCCGGCAGGGAGTCCGGCACCTCGGAGTCATGGGCTTTATGTGGGACAAGGTAAGTGTTCGGCTCCATCGCCGTAGAAATTGCGGCTCCCGAGGCGGTTTCCAGCCATCCGTCCTCGATTCGAGCGATCGGCTCCGGACTATGAGTCGGAGCGGATCCGGGTGCGGCCTCCAAGGTGATGTCCGCGGCGAGTTAGGTCATGCCCATCGAGACAGCGGCACGCTCGGTTGTGGCTCAGATCCATCGAGGATCAAGTCCCGCGGATATCGGCCGTGAAGTTTAAGCTTCAAACCTGACTGACGGCCAGGCGTAGCTTCGATATGCTCCGGATGGCCAAGCGAGTTGGCTCGCAGCGCCGCCCGAATCTGAAGATCTGTCCGGGAGAAAGGTCTCACCCGGGACTACGTCGTTGTTGATTGAAGAGGCCATCAAGCCTATCGGTGGCGACACGAGGAACTCTCAATGAAAGCACCAATGTCGGTGTCAAACCGGCGGATCTCGGGTAGGGGTCCCGAATGTGGGTCTAGGCGGATGGTAACAGGAGACAAGGGACACGATGTTTACCTGTGTTGGGCCCTCTTGATGGAGGTAAAACCCACGTCCTGCTTGATCGATATTGATATTGTGGATGTTTACAAGAGTGGATCTACCACGAGATCAAGGAGGCTAAACCCTAGAAGCTAGCCTATGGTATGATTGTAAGGGTTGTTGTGATTGTTGTCCTACGGACTAAAGCCATCCGGTTTATATAGACACCGGAGAGGGCTAGGGTTACATAGAGTCGGTTACAATGGTAGGAGATCTACATATCCGTATCGCCAAGCTTGCCTTCCACGCCAAGGAAAGTACCATCCGGACACGGGGGGAAATCTTTAATCTTCTATCTTCGTAGTCTTGGAGTCCAGTCGATGATGATAGTCCGGCAGATGATAGTTCGGCTGATGATGATAGTCCGGCTATCCGGACACCCCCTAATCCAGGACTCCCTCAGTGTGCGAACTGGCTGGTCCGTCTCTCATTTTCTACTCTTCCTCGGCGGAGACCGCACCTTCACTTCACGGGTCTTGAACCCCGCCACCATACATGGAGATCGCAGATGGAGGACGTCGGTCGCCGCCACAGAATAGGTTTATGGTCGGGTTTCTTTTATTTTTCTGTCCTATAAAAGTTCGAAATGTAATGAAAATCTGCCGTGTTTGCATTAATCTCGGCCGGTGTATATGAACTTTCACAATAATATAGTATATTGTAGGAGTACTAGCAAGATGCCCGTGCGTTGCACGGAACATCAAGATCCTGTGGGAGAAAAGGATGAATGAGGGAAGGCCTTATCTGCAAATGTGGAGAGGAGTGCGGGTAAATTGTCATAGTTTCCTTCCTATCCATTAGATAGAGATCAGACGGCCTATATTGCAGGATGGCAGGCACACCATCATCACCAACTCTGTTTTTTATTGAACCGAGACAAAGCTAACATGCGAAGTAAATAAACACATAGGGTTTACATACACAATTTATCTTAGGCACTCCAATTGTACGTCCACTACACATTCACGCATTTCACATTTTTCTACATCTACGGGAACCTACGAAAGGGTTAACGTAAATTGCCTCTCTCTCTCCTTCCTGATTTTCATGGTGGTGGGCCCCTCCCTCCCCCCAATCTACAATCAACAGCTCACACGTTTCACATTACGTTAATTACGTAACTGCGATTACGTAGGTGTAGCATTACTCGTCCTAAAATACCCAACTAAGCCAACCTCCCACCATATCGCGCGGGAAAAGACCCGGCCGCGCCATTTTAGTCGGGATTACCGGATTACTAGTAGTAGTATCGATGGATCACGCGAAGCACCAAGTTTTTTTTTAGGGGGCGAAGCACCTAGTTTAAAAGGAAAAAAGGCGGTACACTCACAACACCCCTGTCGCGGTCGCATTGCACCCCACACACATTCGGTCCTGCACACGGTTCACGCAAACGGAACGCTCTTCGGCTTACCTCTTCACTGACACGTAGGACTGCACTTGGAGAAACTGACCATGCGCCAAACTCCCCGCCCACCCATGAAATCCCCCAAATTCCTCCCAAATGCCAAATTCAACCACCCTTCGCCAACTAGCCAATAATATTCCCAAACCCCTCCCCGTCCCCTCCACTCCATTCGCCCGCCAAAGCCGCCCTCCTGCCAGACCGATATGTCAGCGCCGCGGTTCGTCGAGGGGACGCACGGCGATCCCCTCGCTCCTATAGTACGCTCTCGTAGACTGCCGTCCTCTAGCCGCGCCGCCACCGCTGGCGTTGTTCTTGTGGAGGCACACGGCGGTCGGCGCCGCCACCGCTGGTGACATTCGTGTGGAGACGCACGGCGGTCAGCTTCTCCCATAGTATGTGCATTCTAGACTGAGGCCCCGTGCATGTTGGTGTAGTGTGATACGTCTCCAACGTATCTATAATTTATGAAGTATTCATGCTATTATATTATCTATTTTGGATGTTTATGGGTTGTATTATGCACTTTTATATTATTTTTGGGACTAACCTATTAACCGGAGGCCCAGCCCAAATTGCTGTTTTTTTGCCTATTTCAGTGTTTCACTGAAAAGGAATATCAAACGGAGTCCAAACGGAATGAAACCTTCGGGAGAGTTATTTTTCGAACGGAAACAATCCATGAGACTTGGAGTAGACATCAGGGAAGCTTCGAGGTGGCCACGAGGCAGGGAGGCGCGCCTGCCCCCCTAGGCGCGCCCCCACCCTCATGGGCCCCTCATGGCTCCCCTGACCGACTTCTTTCGCCTATATATGTCCATATACCCTAAAAACATCGAGGAACAGAATAGATTGGTAGTTCCGCTGCCGCAAGCCTCTGTAGCCACCAAAAACCAATCGGGACCCTATTCCGGCACCCTGCCGGAGGAGGGATCCCTCACCGGTGGCCATCTCCATCATCCCGGCGCTCTCCATGACGAGGAGGGAGTAGTTTACCCTCGGGGCTAAGGGTATGTACTAGTAGCTATGTGTTTGATCTCTCTCTCTCTCTCGTGTTCTTGAGATGGTACGATCTTGATGTACCGCGAGCTTTGCTATTATAGTTGGATCTTATGATGTTTCTCCCCCTCTACTCTCTTGTAATGGATTGAATTTTCCCTTTGAAGTTATCTTATAGGCTTGAGTCTTTAAGGATTTGAGAACACTTGATGTATGTCTTGCATGTGCTTATCTGTGGTGACAATGGGATATCACGTGATTCACTTGATGTATGTTTTGGTGATCAACCTGCGGGTTCCGTGACCTCATGAACTTATGCATAGGGGTTGGCACACGTTTTCGTCTTGACTCTCCGGTAGAAACTTTGGGGCACTCTTTGAAGTACTTTGTGTTGGTTGAATAGATGAATCTGAGATTGTGTGATGCATATCATATAAGCATACCCACGGATACTCGAGCTGACATTGGAGTATCTAGGTGACATTAGAGTTTTGGTTGATTTGTGTCTTAAGGTGTTATTCTAGTACGAACTCTATGATAGATCGATCGGAAAGAATAGCTTTGTGTTATTTTACTACGGACTCTTGAATAGATCGATCAGAAAGGACAACTTTGAGGTGGTTTCGTACCCTACAATAATCTCTTCGTTTGTTCTCCAGTATTAGTGACTTTGGAGTGACTCTTTGTTGCATGTTGAGGGATAGTTATATGATCCGATTTTGTTATTATTGTTGAGAGTACTTGCACTAGTGAAAGTATGAACCCTAGGCCTTGTTTCAACGCCTTGCAATACCGTTTGTGCTCACTTTTATTACTTGTTACCTTGCTGTTTTTATATTTTCAGATTACAAAAACCCATATCTATCATCCATATTGCACTTGTATCACCATCTCTTCGCCGAACTTGTGCACCTATACAATTTACCATTGTATCGGGTGTGTTGGGGACACGAGAGACTCTTTGTTATTTGGTTGCAGGGTTGCTTGAGAGAGACCATCTTCATCCTACGCCTCCCACGGATTGATAAACCTTAGGTCATCCACTTGAGGGAAATTTGCTACTGTCCTACAAACCTCTGCACTTGGAGGCCCAACAACGTCTACAAGAAGAAGGTTGCGTAGTAGACATCAAGCTCTTTTCTGGAGCCGTTGCCGAGGAGGTGAGTGCTTGAAGGTATATCTTTAGATCTTGCAATCGAATCTTTTTGTTTCTTGTTTTATCACTAGTTTAGTTTATAAAAGAAAACTACAAAAAAATGGAATTGAGGGTGCCTCATATGCTTCATCTTTTTAATATCTTTCATGAGAATAAGGATTCCGATAATTGTGCTCAATTGCTAGAAGAAGAATTACATAGAATGCTTGGCATAAAATATGTGAATAATGAGCATGATTGCAATGTTGTTAGTATGAACTTTTTGAATACCCTTGATGCTAATGATATGCAAAGCCGCAAGCTTGGGGATGCTATGTTTGATGAAGATGATATGTTTGTCCCCCAAGTTTTGATGAGCAAATTTATTATGATGAAAGCATGCCTCCTATTTATGATGATTATATTGATAAAAGTGGGTTTGGAAGAGTGTCAACTTTAGGAAGTAATGATCCCACTATTTTGGAGGATGTTTAATATTATTGTGATAATTATGAAAGTGGATTTTGAGAGGTCATGACTTTATTTAGTGATGAATCCACTATTTCGGAAGAGGTTCCAACTGATTATGAGAACAAAGTTGCTATCTATGATGATTATTGGGATGACTTGTATGCTATTAAGGATAATGATAACCATGAAACTTGTCATCATGATTTTAATTTTCAATTGGATTATGCCTCACATCATAATTATTTTGTTGAGTTTGCTCCCACTATTATTCATGAGAAGAAATTTGCTTATGTGGAGAGTAATAAAAAATTTATGCTTGTAGATCATGAAAATAATGCTTTATCTGATAGTTATATGGTTGAATTCATTCATGATGCTACTGAAAATTATTATGAGAGAGGATCATATGCTTCTACATATTGCAATAATATCAAGTTTCCTCTCTATGTGTTGAAAATCTTGAAGATTTGCTTGTTTTGCCTTCCTATGCTAGTTGATTATTGTTCCCATAAGTTGTTTGCTCACAAAATCCCTATGCATAGGAAGTGGGTTAGACTTAAATGTGCTAGTCATATTCTTCATTATGCTCTCTTTATATTTCAATTCTTATCTTTTATGTGAGCGTCATTGAAATCATCATGCCTAGCTAGGGACGTTAAACGTTAGCGCTTGTTGGGAGGCAACCCAATCTTATTTTTGTTCCTTGCTTTTTGCTCCTGGTTAGCAATAAATAATCTATCTAGCCTCTGGTTATATGTGTTTTTATGTTTTAGTAGTGTTTGTGCCAAGTAGAACCTTTGGGAAGACTTGGGTGAAGTCTTTGTGATCTTGCTGTAAAAAACAGAAACTTTAGCGCTCACGAGATTAGATGCCATCTTTTACTGGAGAGTGCTATTTAGTTGATTCTTTTTGCAGATGATTAATAGACAAATTCCTCAGTTCCACCAATTCATTTAAGAATTTTTGGAGTTCTAGAAGTATACGTTTGATACAGATTACTACAGATTGTTCTGTTTTTGACAGATTCTGTTTTCTATGTGTTGTTTGCTTATTTTGATGAATCTATGAGTAGTATCGGACGGTATGAACCATAGAGAAGTTGGAATACAGTAGAAACTACACCAATATGAATTTGGAATGAGTTCACAACAGTAATTAAGTGGTTACTTATTTTCTTATACTAATGGAGCTTACGAGTTTTCTGTTAAGTTTTGTGTTGTGAAGTTTTCAAGTTTTGGGTAAAGATTCTGTAGCAACCAGACCTCAAACAGTCCGATCTCTGTGCTCAGGTGTCATCCCTGGATCAGTAATGCTGACACCACACAGTACTTGAAGGATTTATAACAGAGTAGCAATCACACACTTATTACATCGAGTGTCTCAAAAGAGAACTTAATAAAATAAATATGGCATAAGGCCATCTAAATACGATAACAGCGGAAGGCTTGGAAGAATAAGCGAGTCCATCAACTCCAACGGCATCACTGAGTATAGAACCACGACCTAAGCACCTTACTCATCGTCTGAAAAGTCTGCAACATGAAACGTTGCAGCCCGAAAACGGGTCAGCACATGGAATATGCTGGCAATGTAACACATAGAGAACAATAATGGAATAACTATACTACATGCATATTTGGCTGGTGGAAAGCTCTATGGTTACAGTTTTGCGTAAAGCCAATTTTTTCCTACTGCAAAGGAATAAGTTTATTTAACTATCATGGTGGTTGTTAAACATTGAGAATGTTTGACAACATTCTCAATCCCAATTAAAAGTACTCATTATCATCCCAACAATATTAATTAGAAGTAACATGATGAGATTCACATGATATCCAAGTACTAGATACTCAAGATGTCCATAACTGTGGACACGGCTAATCATGAGTAGTTTATACACTCTGCAGAGGTTTGCGCACTTTTCCCCACAAGACTCGATCGCCTCCGTTGGATTTCTCGCACTACATGATGTTTGAGAAACGGATGACCGAGACATAGTCTTTCGGAAGCGCTAGCACCTTACATGTGGGTAGACCGGAACACCTACTTTCCCCTACATCTGCTAGTCTACCTGACAGAGTTCACACGACTTAATCAACTATGCCAGAGCCCATAATGGCTTGTGGCTGCACACAGAAGTTTCTAGCATGAATAATCTCATGATCCCTTTGAGCACAGGTGGCGGTCCAAGAAAAACAGCAAGTCACGGAAACCAGTGCCTCAATCCACCCAAATGTGTGTTTAAGTTGCCACCTTAAATAAACCATTAATTTAACAATCTCACATCTGTCATGGAATACACTCACCCAATCCACGTCTACTAGCATAGCATGGCATAATAAGCAAACGTAGAAGTAACTCTCAGGGGTTGATAATAAAACAGGTAATACGTACTACCTCAACTACTTCCCATCCCACAACTTAATTAGATCCTAAATCAATGCAATGTTTGAGGATTGATCTAATGCATAAAAACTGGGTATGAGAAAAGATATGATCAAAGTGTTACTTGCCTTTGTCGATGATCCATGAAACCTAGAGACTCAAATAACGGTAGCGATTCCGTATTATATCGCAGACAAACAAACAAGCATACAATAAGTACTCATTTAATGCACAGATAAAACTCAAATAAAATAAATAACCAGAAAGTTCAACTTAAGAACTCCGGTTTGCAAAAAAAAATCAAAACAAACGAAGCAACGGAAGTCAAACGTCGAAAGAAAACAGCTTCATTTTACTAACCTGGATCTAAGTCAAATTTTAAAGAATCAAAAACTTGTTTAAGTTGGTTATTCGGAAAGAGGGTTTCGAGATGAAACTCCAGGCGCTTGAATCGCCTGATTCCGATAAACGAGCTTAAAAGTTATACTAAAACAAAAATCGGATCGTAAATCGCGATCGAAAAATCGCGGATTAAATCCGAGAAAAGAAAACGACGATGTGTTAACGAACTAATGTTCGTTAACTAGATCTAATTCGACGAACACGCTCGTTAAAACGAACGAACGAGCTTAACGCTTGCTATTTAACCTAGGAAAAAAACCGATCTAATAAAAACCGAAACTAAAATCAGAGAAAACCGATCGGTTTTAAAAAACCGATCGTTTTTGAAAAACCGACGGCGCTGTGTTTACGAGGCGGCGAACCTCGAGGCGGTCGGCGGCGGCGGCCTCGCTGGCGCTGGTCGGCGGCGCGGCGGTAATGGCTCCGGCGCATATGGCAAGGCAAGGGCGGCGGCAAGGGTCGGCGACGGGCCAGTTAAGGTTAGGGTTAGGGGCGGTGGGGGCGGCGGGGTTGTTGGGTTGAGGCGGCTCGGGCGCTTTATAAGCTGCCCCCAAGGAGTCCCGCTCGCACGCTGGAAGAAGGTCGGTTCGCGTTTTTTAATAATTACGCAGAAAATTGAACGAAAGGAATACTAAACGGTCTCCAAAATCCCGAATAATTTTTCCGGCTTCTAAAATCAAGCCGGACAAGATGAACATTTATTTGGGGCCTAAATGCAATTTTGAAAAACGCATTTTACTAAATCCAAATAAAAAGGAAAAACTCCAAAATAAAATCTTATTTGATTTTTTATTAAATCTTCATTATTTCTTTATTTTGGGAAGTCATTTTATTCCTCTCTCATATTTTGATAGTAGAAATAATTGAAGATAAAATAAATAAAATCAAATGATCCTATTTTCAAAATTTGAGAAAACTCAATATGAAAATAACGTAAATCCCCAACTCTCTCCGTGGGTCCTTGAGTTGCGTAGAATTTCTAGGATCTAGCCAACAATGCAACAAAAATATGATATGCAATGATGATCTATGTATAACATTCCAAATTGAAAGTTTGGGATGTTACAAACCTACCCCCCTTAAGATGAATCTCGCCCTCGAGATTCGGGTTGGCTAGCAAATAGGTGAGGGTGGGCCTTAAGAAAATCTTCCTCTCGCCTGTGTGGCTTCTTCCTCGGTGTGGTGGCTCCAATCGAACTTTGCAAAACTTGATGACCTTGTCTTTGCGGGTGACTCGGTGGCAAACCGAGAATCTTAACCGGTTTCTCCTCGTAGGTCAAATCGTCGCTCAACTCAATCGCCTTCGGTGTACTGTATCTCTCTGGTATATCAGCCATCTCTGCGTGACACTTCTTTAATCGAGAAACATGGAACACATCGTGAACACCGACAATCCTCTGTAATTCCAACTTGTAAGCAACTTCTCCCATACGCTCCAAAACACGATATGGTCCTACAAATCGGGTGCTAACTTTCCTTTAACTCCAAAACGCTTTACTCCTCAAGCGGAGGTACTCAAGATAAACTCGTCTCGACTTCGTACTCCGCCTCCTTGCGCTTTGAATCTGATAGCTCTTCCGTCTTGGTCGGGCTACCTTGAGCCTATCGCGAATTAACTTCACTTTCCGCTCGCACTCCTTAATCAAATCTGATCCAAACAATGGCGGTCTCCAACTTCATCCCACAACAACGGGTCATGCACCTCCTTCCGTATAAGGCTTGAAAGGGCCATTTTCAAACTGGATTGATAGCTGTTGTTGTAAGAAAATTCCGCGTATGGCAAGTTGTCATCCCAACTTGATCCATAATCCAAAGCACAAGCTCTAAGCATATCTTCCAAAATCTGGTTGACTCTCTCGGTTTGTCCATTGGTCCGTGGATGGAAAGATGTGCTAAACTCCAGCTTGGTACCCAAAGTTTCATGCAACTGCTTCCAGAACTTCGCGGTAAACTGGGTTCCTCTATCCGATACTATACTCCTCGAACTCCATGCAAGCAGACGATCCTCGGTCATGTATATCTTAGCCAATTTGGCACTTGCTGTAGGTAGTCTTTTTCGAATGAAGTGTGCTACCTTCACAACCGATCCACTACAACCCAAATCGAGTCGTAGCGGACGAGTCCCGGTAATCCCATGATAAAATCCATGCCTAGTTTATCCCACTTCCATTCGGTATCGGCAATGGTCGTAACAATAACTCTTTGGCTTCGATGTTTTGCCTTTACTCTCGACATACATCACAAACTGCTACATATTACGCAATATCCTTCTTCATTCCGGTCCACCAGAAAGTATTTTTCAAATCCAAATACATCTTGGTATTTCCTGGGTGAATCGAATATGGTGAATCATGTGCCTCTTGCAGAATCAACTTCCTGATCTCCGGGTCATTGGGCACATAAACACGGTCCTCAAACCATAAGGTATCGTGCTCATCCTCACAAAATCCCTTAGCCTTTCCTTCGCTCATTTTCTCCTTAACAGAAGCAACTTCCTTATCTATCTTTTGAGCTTCTCTGATTTTATCCATCAAAGTAGACTGAATTTCCAACGCTGCTACATAGCCTCTTGGAACTATTTCCAAACATAGCTCATGAAGATCCTCGGCTAACTCCTTTGGTATTTCTCCCGTCATTAGTGTGTTGACATGGCTCTTACGGCTTAATGCGTCAGCTACTACATTAGCCTTTCCGGGATGGTAATGCAACCTCAGATCGTAATCCTTGATGAGCTCCAACCATCTCCTTTGCCTGAGATTCAATTCCTTTTGCGTGAAAATGTACTTCAAACTCTTGTGATCCGTATACACCTCACAACGATTTCCAATGAGAAAATGTCTCCATGTTTTCAAAGCATGCACTACGGCTGCTAACTCCAAATCATGCGTGGCATAATTCAATTCGTGAGGTTTCAGCTGTCGTGAAGCATACGAAACAACTCTTCCCTCCTGCATGAGCACTGCTCCAAGTCCTCGACGTGAACCGCCGCAATACACCTCATAATCCTTGGTCCGATCCGCAGAATTAGCTTGGTGAGGTAACCAAACGCCTCTTCAACTCCTGGAAACTAGCCTCACACTCCTCTGTCCATATGAACTTGGTATCCTTCTTCAACAATTCTGTCATAGGCTTCGCAATCCTCGAGAAGTTCTCAATAAACCTCTGGTAGTATCCTGCTAGTCCAAGGAAACTCCGGATCTCTCCAACTGTTGTTGGCGCTTCCCAGTTTGTCACCGTGGCAACTTTAGTGGGGTCTACTGCTATACCTTCTCCGGATATAACATGTCCGAGAAATCCAACTTCCTTTAACCAAAACTCACATTTACTGAACTTGGCATATAACTGATGTTCTCTGAGCTTCTCCAGTACCAAACGAAAATGCTCCTTATGTTCTTCTTCATTCTTCGAGTAAACCAAAATATCATCAATGAACACCACGACGAACTTATCCAAAAACTCCATAAACACCTTGTTCATCATGTTCATAAAATAGGTGAGGCGTTAGTCGACCAAATGACATCACGGTATACTCATACAGCCCATACCGGTGGTAAAAGCCGTCTTAGGTATATCCTGCTCCCGAATCTTCAACTGATGGTATCCTGATCGCAAATCGATTTTGGAAAATACTTTAGCTCCTTGCAACTGGTCAAACGAGTCGTTGATCATCGGCAATGGGTATTTGTTCTTGATTGTCACTTCATTCAATCCTCGATAATCAACAACCATTCTTAATGATCCATCCTTCTTCTCCACCGAAATCTTGGCGATCCCCAAGGCGAGAACTTGGGTGAATAAAACCTTTGTCCAAAGAACTCCTTAATCTGTTTCTTAATTTCCTCCAAATCTTGGGCTGGCATCCTATATGGTCTCTTAGATATCGCCCAAAGGCTCGGCAATAGTTCAATCGAAACTCAATGTCTCGCCTCGGCGGCATGCCCGCAACTCTTCCGAAACACGTCCGAGTAATCCCTTACCACTGGTACTTCCTCCTGCACAACTCCTGATAAGGAATTTACATGTGCCCTCCTCGGCTCATGCCGTGATACATACTTGATTCTCCTTCCTTCTGGTGTCGTAAGCAAAATTGTCTTACTAGCGCAATCGATATTTCCTCCATACATCGACAGCCAATCCATACCAAGAATTACATCCAAACCTTGGGACTCCAATATAATTAAATCCATTGGGAAAACATGCCTTCATATACTTAAAGACACTTGAAAACATCCTTGACTGGCCATATACTCCGCTCCTGGTGAGCTTACTAGCATGGGCGTCTTAAGAGTCCTAGTGGGCAGGCTAAACTTATACACGAATCCCCTTGATATGTATGAATGCGATGCACCAGTATCAAAAAGAACAACTGCAGTAAATGACTTAACCAAAAACTTACCTATTACTGCATCTGGCTGAGCTTCAACCTCCTCCACGCTAACGTGGTTCACCTGTCCTCTGTTAAAAGGGTTCGCTTCTTTCCGAGCTTCCATTGCCATTACCATTTTGGGCCTCTGGACATTCATTTGCATAATGCCCATCTTCGGCACTTAAAACAAGTGATATGGCTCAGTCCACCTTGGATGGTGTTGACGGGTTGGTGCGGTTTTGTCCATTACTTCCTCCATTCCCGCTTCCATTCTTTGTGCCATTATGATTGTGCAAGCTACCCTCCGTGAGTATGCTGAAATTGACCTCTGTCTTTGGGGTAAAGCGTAATTTTGCCGAGCTCCGTAATTGTACTTCCCCGTCCATACTTCCTCTTACGATTGTCAATCTGCTGCTGCTTCCTTCAATCATAAGAGCACGGTCTACCAACTCTGGTAGTTATTGAAGGTGGCTACCATCAATCGCATGCTCACTCATCGTTCATCCTTCTAGAAACTTCTCACGCTTAGGCTGCGTCCGTAGCAACGTCATCCGGGGCATAACGTGCTAGTTTACTAAAGTCATCCACATCGCCAACTGTCCAGTCCTCCTTGGCGCAAGTTTGAAACTCACGCTTCTTCATGGCCATAGCTCCGGTGAAACATGGGAAGTACGGAAAGCTTGTTCAAACCGATCCCATGTGGCGGTGTCTCACAGGTAAGTGGTGTAAAATTCTCCCACCATGTCGCCAAGGGTCCTTCAAGCCGATGTGCGGCAAATTTCACCTTTTCCCCATCTGTACATCCTGCGGTGGTTAACTCCTCCCTACTTTATGGAGCCAATCATACGCAATAATCGGCTCGGTGCTCTTTGGAAAACACCGCGGATTCAATTTTAAGAAACGGGTCAAATGATCAACAGGTGGTGGTGGTGGTGGGTTGTTGTTGTTGTTGCCTTGGTTCTGTACCAATGTTTGAATCAACAGAGTGATCTCCGGCAGGAAAACAAATGCAGGGTCGCGTCTTGGAGGCATCTGAGGGTTTATAGAAAAGACGAGAGTTAAGAATAGAATGAGATCTAGGGAGAAAACACTACCCATATGCACATGAGACAAAAACACACAATATCACTCCAATCAAATCAACAAGGGCATACAACGGTCTATCTATCGTTACAAAGTCTTTGGAACTAAAACTAATTTTTTAATGGGGAATTCTACTACTGTTATGGTGGTCAACTAGAAAAACCGCTCGATGAAGACTCCATGATATCTGCTCCACTTCATCTTCAAATCATCATCACTAGGATCGAATCGTGTCATCGATGATGATGTAGTTCTCTGGACAGGTGCAATCTTCATCTTCTCCTCCGGGTGCTGAATTTCCCATGAGTTCTTCAATCTTCTCCTTAAGATCGCCGTTTTAGAGCTACAATCTCCTCCATGTAGTCCTTGCGAGTGGCCTTCAGTTCTCCTTCTAGTTCGATAATCTTGGATTTTGCTTTATTCAACTCCATCATGTCTGCGCACATCTGGTTCTCCTGGTGTCGAATGTGCTGATTTAACTCTTGGATGAAAGCTGCAATGGATCGGTCCTTCTTAGTGCTAACTATCTCCCATTGTTCATCTCGGCGTCCGCAAATCTGGTAGATAGTATCCTTGAGGTCATCTTGGTAAACTTCTCCAATGCGTCCCATGGTTATGTGAGCTGACATGCTCTTTCCCATACTCCAAGTTGGTGCGTTAAAACCCACTCTATGGGCTCCGTGATTGGCGCAAACGTCCTTCCGGGAACTTGAGCTTGAATCTTCCAGCGCTCCTCTTCGGGTAAAGTGGAATTGTAGGTCCCGGTGAAGCTTGGTATTCCGATGTTCAGGTACTTAGTGACTTCCTTCAGGTGTCGTCCAAAGGGTGTATCTTCATCTGGCTGGGTGAACTTGATCCTCGCTTCCGTCATCCTAAAAGACTAGAAAAGATGAGGAGTTAGAAATGAGAAGAGAGTAGTGATCTAGGGCTTTAGCTTAATGGTCGTGTCCTACAATCAGCGTGTGCTCTGATACCATCTTTGTAGCGACCAGACCTCAAACAGTCCGATCTCTGTGCTCAGGTGTCATCCCTGGATCAGTAATGCTGACACCACACAGTACTTGAAGGATTTATAACAGAGTAGCAATCACACACTTATTACATCGATTGTCTCAAAAGAGAACTTAATACAATAAATATGGCATAAGGCCATCTAAATATGATAACAGCGGAAGGCTTGGAAGAATAAGCGAGTCCATCAACTCCAACGGCATCACTGAGTATAGAACCACGACATAAGCACCTTACTCGTAAATCGTCGAAAAGTCGCAACATGAAACATTGCAGCCGAAAATGGGTCAAGACATGGAATATCTTGGCAATGTAACACATAGAGAACAATAATGGAATAACTATACTACATGCATATTTGGCTGGTGGAAAGCTCTATGGTTACAGTTTTGCGTAAAGCCAATTTTTTCCTACTGCAAAGGAATAAGTTTATTTAACTATCATGGTGGTTGTTAAACATTGAGAATGGTTGACAGCATTCTCAATCCCAATTAAAGTACTCATTATCATCCCAACAATATTAATTAGAAGTAACATGATGAGATTCACATGATATCCAAGTACTAGATACTCAAGATGTCCATAACCGGGGACACGGCTAATCATGAGTAGTTTATACACTCTGCAGAGGTTTGCGCACTTCTCCCCACAAGACTCGATCGGCTCCGTTGGATTTCTCGCACTACATGATGTTTGAGAAACGGATGACCGAGACATAGTCTTTCGGAAGCGCTAGCACCTTACGTGTGGGTAGACCGGAACACCTACTTTCCCCTACATCTGCTAGTCTACCCGTAAGAGTTCGCACGACTTAATCAACCATGACAGAGCCCATAATGGCTTGTGGCTGCCCACGGAAGTTTCTAGCATGAATAATCTCATGATCCCTTTGAGCACGGGTGGCGGTCCAGAAGAAAAACAGTAAGTCCTCGGAAACCAGGTGCCTCAATCCACCCAGATGTGTGTTTAAGTTGCCACCTTAAATAAACCATTAATTTAACAATCTCACATCATCATGGAATACACTCACCCAATCCACGTCTACTAGCATAGCATGGCATAATAAGCAAACGAGAAGTAACTCCCAAGGGTTGATAATAAAGCAGGTAATAGGTACTACCTCAACTACTTCCCATCCCACAATTTAATTAGATCCTAAATCAATGCAATGTTTGAGGATTGATCTCATGCATAAAAACTGGGTATGAGAAAAGATATGATCAAAGTGTTACTTGCCTTGTCGATGATCCATGAAACCTAGAGACTCGAAATAACAAAGCGCGACCGGTATTCTATCGCAGACAAACAAACAAGCATACAATAAGTACTCATTAAATGCACAGGTAAAACTCAAATAAAAGATCTAACCAGAAAGTTCAACTTAAGAACTTCGGTTTGCAAAACGAAGCAACGGAAGTCAAACGTCGAAAGAAAACAGCTTCATTTTACTAATCTGGATCTAAGTCAAATTTTACAGAGGCAAAAACTAGTTTAAGTTGGTTATTCGGAAAGAGGGTTTCGAGACAAAACTCCAGGTGCTTGAATCGCCTGATTCCAATAAACGAGCGAAAAGTTATACTAAAACGAAAATCGGATCAGAAATCGCGATCAGAAAAATCGCGGATTAAATCCGAGAAAAAGAAAAACGACGAACAGGTTAACGAATGAACGTTCATTAACTGGATCTAATCTGACAAACACGTTCGTTAAAACGAACGAACGAGCCAACGCTTGCTATTTAACCTAACAAAAAAACCATTCTAATAAAAAAACCGAAACTAAAAAAAACCGTAGAAAACCGATCGGTTTTTGAAAAAACCGACGGTGCGGTTTCTGGTAGGCGCGCGAACCTCGGGAGGCGGTCGGCGGGCGGCTCCGCGACGGCGGCAATGGCGGCGCGTGGCATGGTCGGCTTGTGGCAATGCGGCGGGGCCAGTTAGGGTTAGGGTTTGGGGCGGGGTGGGGGCGGTGGGGTTGTTGGGGTGGGGCGGCTCGGGGCGCTTATATAAGCTGCCCCAAGTGAGTCCCGCTCGAATGCACGGCCCGAAGGTCGGTTCGCGTTTTTATATAATTACGCGCAGAAAATCAAACGAAAGAAATACTAAACGGTCTCCAAAAATCCCGAAATAAATTTTCCCCGGCTTCTAAAATCAAGCCGGACAAGATGAACATTTATTTGGGGCCTAGATGCAATTTTGAAAAACACGCATTTTTCCTAAATCCAAATAAAAAAGCGAAAAACTCCAAAATAAAATCTTATTTGATTTTTTTATTAAATCTTCATTATTTCTTTATTTTGGGAAAGTCATTTTATTCCCTCTCTCATATTTTGGTAGTAGAAATAATTGAAGATAAAATAAATAAAACCAAACGATCCTATTTTCAAAATTTGAGAAAACTCAAATATTAAAATAACGAAATCGCCAACTCTCTCCGTGGGTCCTTGAGTTGCGTAGAATTTCTAGGATCTAGCCAACAATGCAACAAAAATATGATATGCAATGATGATCTATTTATAACATTCCAAATTGAAAATTTGGGATGTTACAGATTCGATGGACTATGGAATAAGGAGTGGCAAGAGCCTAAGCTTGGGGATGCCCAAGGCACCACAAGGTAATAATCAAGGAAAAACAAGAGCTTAAGCTTGGGGATGCCTCGGAAGGCATCCCCTCTTTCGTCTTCGTTCATCGGTAACTTTACTTGGAGCTATATTTTTATTCACCACATGATATGTGTTTTGCTTGGAGCGTCATTTTATTTTTATTTTTTTTGCTTGCTATTTGAATAAAAAACCAAGATCTGAAATTCTTAAATGAGAGAGAGTCTTCACATAGCTACATAATTATTTAACTACTCATTTATCGTCACTTATATCTTTTTGGAGTAGTTTGTCATTTACTCGTGTGCTTCACTTATATCCTATGAGTAAATGGTTGAATGAATTCAATATCATAAATCTGAAATTATATATGTTTTATATGCTTATCCCATGGGGAGTAATGACTTCACATATAAGAAGTAGAGGTGGTAAATTTATTGAAGGTTAGCAAACATTGTATTGGTCACTTGAACAATTCATGAAAGAATATTGAAGGAAGAGATATTTCACATATAAATATACTATCTTGGACATCTTTTATGATTGTGAGCACTCATTGAAATATGACATGCTAAAAGGTTGATGTTGGACAAGGAAGACAACGTAATGGGTTATGTTTTCTTATATCCGAAATAACGTACATTGTCATGGATCATTCAACATGCTGAGCTTGCTTTTCCCCTCATGCTAGCCAAATTCTTTGCACCAAGTAGAGATACTACTTGTGCTTCCAAACATCCCTTAAACCAGTATTACCATGAGAGTCCACCATACCTACCTATGGATTGGGTAAGATCCTTCAAGTAAGTTCTCATCGGTGCATGCAATAAAAATTGCTCTCTAAATATGTATGATCTATTAGTGTGGAGAAAATAAGCTTTATACGATCTTGTGATGTGGAAGTAATAAAAGCGACGGAGTACATAATAAAGGTCCCTATCACAAGTGGCAATAAAAAGTGACGTTCTTTCGCATTAAGATTTTGTGCATCCAACTATAAATGCGCATGATAACCTCTGCAACCCTCTGCGAAGGGCCTATCTTTATTTCTTGTCTTATACCTTATGCAAGAGTCATGGTGATCTTCTCCTTTCCTTTTTACATTTTATCCTTTGGCAAGCACATTGTGTTGGAAAGATCCTGATATATATATATATCCAATTGGATGTAAGGCATCATGAATTATTATTGTTGACATTACCCTTGAGGTAAAAGGATGGGAGGCGAATCTATAAGCCCCTATCTTTCTCTGTGTCTAATTAAAACTTGAACCCATAAATATCATGTGAGTGTTAGCAATTATGAAAGACTATATGATGGTTGAGTATGTGAAGTTTGTTGAATCAAAGCTCTAACATAGACTCTTCATGAAAATAAGATGAATTGTAATTGTCTGATGACTAATAACACGGTTTGTTAGTTTTCAAGAAAGTTTATGATCTATAGTTTAACATGTGAATAGTTTGTTACTTGATCATGAAAAGTCTTATGAGTTGAGCTACTGTTATGATAAATGATGCTAGAAAAGGTGATTGAAATTATCATTGATCAAACTTGTGCACCTGCTAGATTTCCCACTTCATAAATTATTTCTTTTATCATTTACCTACTCGAGGACGAGCAGGAATTAAGCTTGGGGATGCTGATACGTCTCCAACGTATCTATAATTTATGAAGTATTCATGTTATTATATTATCTGTTTTGGATGTTTATGGGTTGTATTATGCACTTTTATATTATTTTTGGGACTAACCTATTAATCGGAGGCCCAACCCAAATTGTTGTTTTTTTGCCTATTTCAGTGTTTCGCAGAAAAGGAATATCAAACGGAGTCCAAACGGAATGAAACCTTCGGGAGAGTTATTTTTGGAACGGAAGCAATCCAGGAGACTTGGAGCAGAGGTCAGGGAAGCTTCGAGGTGCCACAAGGCAGGGAGGCACGCCTGCCCCCCTGGGCGCGCCCCCCACCCTCATGGGCCCCTCGTGGCTCCCCTGACCGACTTCTTTCGCCTATATATGTCCATATACCCTAAAAACATCAAGGAACGGAATAGATCGGGAGTTTCGCCGCCGCAAGCCTCTGTAGCCGCCAAAAACCAATGGGGACCCTATTCCGGCACCCTGCCGGAGGGGGGATCACTCACCGGTGGCCATCTCCATCATCCCGGCGCTCTCCATGATGAGGAGGGAGTAGTTCACCCTCGGGGCTGAGGGTATGTACTAGTAGCTATGTGTTTGATCTCTCTCTCTCTCTCTCTCTCTCTCTCTCTCTCTCTCTCTCTCTCTCTCTCGTGTTCTTGAGATTACGATCTTGATGTGCCGCGAGCTTTTCTATTATAGTTGGATCTTATGATGTTTCTCCCCCTCTAGTCTCTTGTAATGGATTTAGTTTTCCCTTTGAAGTTATCTTATCCGATTGAGTGTTTAAGGATTTGAGAACACTTGATGTATGTCTTGCATGTGCTTATCTGTGGTGACAATGGGATATCACGTGATTCACTTGATGTATGTTTTGGTGATCAACTTGCGGGTTCCGTGACCTCGTGAACTTATGCATAGGGGTTGGCACACGTTTTCGTCTTGACTCTCCGGTAGAAACTTTGGGGCACTCTTTGAAGTACTTTGTGTTGGTTGAATAGATGAATCTGAGATTGTGTGATGCATATCGTATAATCATACCCACGGATACTCGAGGTGACATTGGAGTATCTAGGTGACATTAGGGTTTTGGTTGATTTGTGTCTTAAGGTGTTATTCTAGTACGAACTCTATGATAGATCGAACGGAAAGAATAGCTTTGTGTTATTTTACTACGGACTCTTGAATAGATCGATCAGAAAGGATAACTTTGAGGTGGTTTCGTACCCTACAATAATCTCTTCGTTTGTTCTATGTTATTAGTGACTTTGGAGTGACTCTTTGTTGCATGTTGAGGGATAGTTATATGATCCGATTTTGTTATTATTGTTGAGAGAACTTGCACTAGTGAAAGTATGAACCCTAGGCCTTGTTTCAACGCATTGCAATACCGTTTGTGCTCACTTTTATTACTTGTTACCTTGCTGTTTTTATATTTTCAGATTACAAAAACCCATATCTATCATCCATATTGCACTTGTATCACCATCTCTTCGCCGAACTAGTGCACCTATACAATTTACCATTGTATTGGGTGTGTTGGGGACACAAGAGACTCTTTGTTATTTGGTTGCAGGGTTGCTTGAGAGATACCATCTTCATCCTACGCCTCCCACGAATTGATAAACCTTAGGTCATCCACTTGAGGGAAATTTGCTACTGTCCTACAAACCTCTGCACTTGGAGGCCCAACAACGTCTACAAGAAGAAGGTTGTGTAGTAGACATCATAGTACTGAATGTTAGCTGATAGGCGTTGTTAATCTCACTGCTTGTCAAGTAGTTTACATCAATATGCTCGCTTAAGAAGCTTCCTGCCTCTTCTCAGACTCAATGCTTAGTGAGATGGCATGCCAAGCATGATTAGTTGCTAAAATGTCCTGCCATATATTTATTTTGACGTAGATTGCCATGGTCTACTAGCCAATCTGTTAGGTGAAATAGCTCTACACCATTTTATACTCGATCTTTGTTGCTACGATGGCCTTCGATAGTTCGATGGATGTGTGCTCGACCTCATTGACTGCTGAAACAGCCTGCCATAATTTAGCACTCAAATCTGTTTGCTGAATTAGCTTTACATTTTTTTCGTTACTTAGATCTGCTCATCCAAATATCTTGCCATAGCTTTAGACATCGACCTAGGTATTTTTTCTGGACTTCATAAAAAAGCATATATGTTTTTCCTGTAATATTTAGTAGAAGAACAAATTTGTATGACTAACAGATGGACATGACTTGGATAACTTCTGCTCGAAGATTCTCTGCTGCATATGTCGAGGGGGCTGAAAACTTCATGAACTTTATCAGAGCTGAGTAGGGTGGTCCGAAATCAGATGTGCTCTGCCCATGTAGCAGTTGTATGAATTCAGTTACAAGACCCCAGTCAACTGTGCGAAATCATCTACACTTGTATGGGATGTCGGTCACATATACTAGGTGGGTTCATCATGGTGGAGCTATGAACGTCAATGTTATTGACTACGTGGAAGCAACAGATCAGATCTTGATCTCGCCTCGATGCTCAGTGGAAGAGGAGGAGGAGGAGGTGGCGGAGCCGATGAGTTTGACCAACATTGAAATAATGCTACTGAAATGCTCGTGCATTTCGTGAACTTTCACCTGCAGAAGAAAAACGGTGGGCCCGCATGTTGGAACAATGCAACGTGGCTATCACCCCAGGAAATAAGTTGTCAGTATTCTCAGCTATGGTCACCTTTCTTCAGGTGAAGACATCTGAGCGGATGACCAACAAATCATTCGATGCGATGTTGGCTGCTTTCCACAAATCTTTCCCATATGCATCTAAGCTGCCACACACCTACAGTAAAATGAAGAATTTCCTTCGTGCATTTGGAATTGGATATGATATAATCCATGTTTGTAAGAATAATTGTGTTCTGTTCCAGAAGGATTATGCCAACTTAAGTGAATGCCCGAAATGCATATCATCAAGATGGAAAGATGGCAATGTTGTGAAGAGGATTCCTCATAATGTTCTGAGACATTTTCCAATTATAGCAAGATTGCAGAGGTTGTTTCATGATGCTAAAACAAGAGAGGATGTACTGTGGCATTCTAGGAACCAAGAGTACAGAGATCAGAATGTAATGAGCCATCCATCTCATGGTAGTGAGTGGAAAAGCTTCAATCAGAAACACAAAAAGTTTGTTGCTGATCCGAGAAACATTAGACTTGGCTTAGCTTCAGATGGATTTAACACATTTGGCCACCAAAGTGCCACATATAGCATGTAGCCAGTGCTTGTTATCCCTTACAACATGCCTCCAAATGTCTGCACCAAAGAATCAAACTACATGGTGGCCTTGCTCATCCCAAGTCCAAAAAGTCCTGGAAAGGATTTTGATTTATTCAAGGAGCCTCTTGTGGAGGAACTTCAACAGCTATGCAGGGGTGTTCTCACTCGAGACCTATATAGCAGCCCACCAGCTGATTTCTTTCTACCTGCTGTTATAATTTGGTGCATCCATGATTATTCGGCTTTGGGCACTATGTCAAGGCGAACGACACATGGTTACAATGCATGTGTTTGCTGTGACAGGAATCCGCTATCATACGCAATACTTAGAAAGATCTGTTACATTGGACACCGTTGTTTCCTTGCCAAGGACAAGTCACGTCGCACAAAATATCGAAGACATGTGTTCAATGCAAAGCATGAAAACCGTAATGCGCCAAAGAGGCTCACTGCCGATGAGTTGCAAGTGGAATTAGAGAAGGTCAGGCATATTAACCAGGAAACCATCCTGGTAATGGTAGCGGGAAAAGGAAGCGTGGCAGGGTAGAAGAGAGATTGTTGTTTACCCGCAGGTCCATTTTGTGGGACTTGGAGTATTGGAAAGATTTGGATCTGCAGCATAATCTTGATGTGATGCACATCAAGAAAAATATATGTGACAACATTATCGGCACACTTCTTAATATTGAAGGCAAGACGAAAGATACCTTAAAATCTAGGATTGATTCGACACACCTGGGTATCAGAAAGGATTTGCAGGAGGAAAATGTAGGTAAACCATGAGATATGGCACCAGTTGTGTATGTCTTGGACAAGGTAAAAAGAAAAGAATTTTGCGAGGTCCTGTCACGTCTGAGATTCCCACATGGATTTGCTTCCAACCCTGAAAGGAGAGTCAGTGCGGATGGAAACAAGGTATAAGGGTTGAAAACTCATGACTGCCACGTCCTACTTCAAAGGGTTTTACCTGTTATCCTTAGAGGATTGGGCATACGACTTATCTGAGCGATTGCAGAGTTGGGACAATCCTTGAGGAACTCTGCAGAGAAATATCAGGATAGATGCTTTGGAGCGTCTTAGAGACAAGATACCAACTATCCTATGCGACCTTGAGAAGATATATCCTCCAGCCTTATTTGATGTGATGGTGCATTTGGTTGTTCATCTACCTGATAGGCACTACTTAGAGGTCCAATACAGTATGGCTGGATGTACCCTATTGAAAGGCGGCTAGGCACTTTCAAGGGCTATGTTAGGAACAGAGCTAGACCCGAGAGTTCCATTGCAGAGGCCTACATTGCTACAGAAGCGTTGACATTCTGTTCAAAATACATTGAAATAGCTGATCAGCTTAGCAAAGAGGTGGGTGAAGACAATCCCGGGCTCAATGTTTTCGATTATTCTGTTCGAGTTACAAGGAAGAGTCAACAAGAGGACAAACCTAAAGATTTGGACAAAATGGTTTGGTATGTGTTGAATAACTGTCCTGAGATACTACCTTAGATCAAGTATGTAACACCCTCGATGCGGCTATATCTCCCACGTGTCGAAGCACGACTTAGAGGCATAACCGCATTGAAAGCAATGTCGCAAGTGAGGTAATCTTCACACAACCCATGTAATACATAAGGGAAAGAGATACATAGTTGGCTTACAATCGCCACTTCACACAATACATGAGTAAAGCATTACATCATACAGATACAATCAAGGTCCGACTACGGAACCAAAAATAAAAAGAAGACTACCCCAAATGCTACATGATCCCCGATTGTCCCAACTGGCTCCACCATCGATCAATCAAAGCGAAACAACACAATGAACAAGATCTTCATCGAGCTCCTCCTTGGGCTCGGATCGCCACCGCACGGTTTCATTGGCACCGCAAACTGGTTTTGAAGTATCACGTGAGTCACGGGGACTCGGCAATCTCACACCGAGATCAAGACTATTTAAGCTTATGGGTAGGAGAAGGTAGTGAGGTGGAGCTGCAAAAGTTTACTAGCATATCCGGTGTCTAACATACGCAAATGAGAGCGAGAAGAGAAGGCAAAAGCATGGTCGAACAACTATGATCAAGAAGTGATCCTAGAACAACCTACGTCAGCGTAACTCAACACGTGTTCACTTCCGGACTCCGAGAAGAGACCATCAGTTACACACGCCGTTGATGTATTTTAATTAAGATCAACGGGTTTTCTACAACCGGACATTAACAAATTCCCATCCGCCTCATACCGTGGGCACGGCCGAAAGATAATACCTGCAGGGTGTCCCAACTTAGCCCATGATAAGCTCTCGCGATCAACGAAGGATATTCCTTCTCCGGGAAGACCCGATCAGTCTCGGAATCCCGGCTACAAGACATTTCGGCAGTAATAAAACAAGACCAGCAAAGCCGCCCGGATGTGCCGACAAATCCCGATAGGAGCTGCACATATCTCGTTCTCGTGGCACACCGGATGAGCAAGACGTCGGGTTGGCATAGACCCCGATTGCCTGGGGCGCCGGACATCGCTTCGGTTTGGACCAGAATCGAAGGAGAATCGCCCGGGGTTTAAAATAAAGATGACCCTTGAGTCTGCAGAACCCAAGGGAAAAAGGCTTAGGTGGCAAATGGTAAAACCAAGGTTGGGCCTTGCTGGAGGAGTCTTATTCAAAGCGAACTGTCAAGGGGTCCCATAAATCACCCAACCGCGTTAGGGACGCAAAATCCGGGAACATAATACCGATATGACGGAAACTAGGGCGGCAAGAGTGGAGCAAAACACTGGGCATAAGGCCGAGCCTTCCACCCTTTACCAAGTATATAGATGCATTAATTAAATAAGAGATATTGTGATATCCCAACATAAACATGTTCCAACATGGAGCAATCTTCAACTTCACCGCAACTAGCAACGCTATAAGAGGGCTGATAAAGCGGCAACATAGCCAAACAACGGTTTGCTAGGAAAGGTGGGTTAGAGGCTTGACATGGCAACATAGGAGGCATGATATAGCAAGTGGTAGGCATCATAGCATAGGCATAGCAAAAGAGCGAGCAACTAGCAAGCAAAGATAGAAGTGAATTCGAGGGTATGGTCATCTTGCCTGAGATCCCGCAAGGAAGAAGAACGAGTCCATGAAGAAGACAAATGAACGTAGTCGAATGAATCCTCACAACTCCGGAACGAAACCGAAGCTAACGAGAGAAGCAACCCAAAAACAAACAAACAACATGGTAAACCAACAAGCACAAACATGGCATGATGCACAACCAAGTATGATGCATGTCCGGTTTAAATAGCATGGCATGGCAATATGCACAAACAAAACTACAAGTTGAATGGAGCCCAATATGCAACGAGTTGCATATTGACGAAACACCACATCAACTATTTAGTTTAATCTCGTTTAGGTACCCAACAATATTAAATGTTATTAAACATGGCAAGGGGTGAAGCATAATTAAACTACCTATTTAGGCAAGTTTAAGTGAGGCCGGAAACAACAAACAACAATTCCGGAAATCCCCATATGCAAATTATGAATTTGCTACTGTTCTGTCCTAAAACATATTTTAGAGTTGTTAAACATGCAAAGTAATGCTACCATGTTAATCTATGCATTTTTCTACCCCATTTACATATATAATTTATTTAAATCCGAGCTACGGTTATTTAGTTATGAAATAAATCATTTTAGCATGACATTTGAGCAAATTTAATCAAACAGCATGTTTAAACATTTTAACATGGGATGAAAGTGGCATATTATGAGTCTAGCTGAAATTCTAAGCATTTTTCATATATAATTTGTTTAGTTTGGATGCATGCATATTTAGCTATAGACAATGTAAAACAGTGGCAATTCTGTAAATAAGAATGCATTGAAAAATGGTAAACTCAGACTGGGAAAAAAATATGCACGGGCCGGATTGCAGCAACCTGCAGCAGCCTGTGAAGATTTGGCCCGAGTGAGCGCTGAGTGTGTGTGTGTGCAACAAAGACAGAAAAAGCAGAGCAAAATTGGGGCCCCTAGGGATCGAACCTGTGTCCTCCGGATTTGTGCACGAGGGAGGAACCATTGGGCTAGGTTAGTGTTTGTGATACAAAGGGGATCGGCGGCGAGATGAACATTGCTCTTATGCGGCCGGGAGCAGAAGAACATCAAAACAAACTAATGAAACAAAAGGGATTGCTCGATTGAACCATGCTCTCTCGGCTGCAAACGAGGTAGGCCAACCAATACGACATCAAGTAAATTGTGTTCAAAGTGCAGACCAGATCTAATCGAACAACAACCTGGAGCGAACTCGACCGAAAACAATAGAAACGAACGGACGGCCTTGGCTGTAGTCGTGGTGGAGATCAACGAAGGCGTAGGTTGCAGCGCGTGCGGGAGGAGGCAGCGTGAGTGCTTGCAGCATGCGAGGCGGTCGCGTGCGTGCATGCGGCCAGATGCAGCGAGTGTGTGCATGTGAGGCACGCTGCAGGGCTGGGCAAGCTCCCTCGCCATGGCCTCGGCACGAACGGACCGGGCGAGGCCGGCGGGATGTCTTGCGAGCAAGGTAATGCGTCGTGTACAACAAGCTAGGACATCGGTGATGCAAAGTGGACTCGGTGAGGATCCATGCTCGGTGAGACGAGCAAAGGCTAGAACACGAGCTCGAGCTACGTTGCCATGGCCGTACATGACGGACATGGCCTCGGACACTATGGGATCGGCGGCTACCGCGACGAATCAAACCAGAGAGAGATGGGGGAGCGGTTGCTCACCGGGGCTCGGGACAAGAAGACGAGGTCGGAAGCGCGACCTCGGAGGCGCGAGGAGGCACTGGTTGCAGAGGTGATCGGCTCCGCGGAGATTAGGAAGCGAAGCGCATTTACGCCGAGGAACTTGGCGCCCCGCGGCGATGAAGAGGAAGAAGACGGCGGCGTGGGCGGCGGCGACGACGAGCTGCTGATCTCCAAGCGCAGCAGCTCCGGAAGCGAGAGCGAAGACAACAAAGGGGAAGGAGCTCCTGAGACCGTGTGGATGCGTGCGTAAGCGAGGAAGACGGCGGTCGACGCGCTGGTTCTCCTAACGAAAGAAGCTGCACGGAGACGGGCGGATCAACCCGAGCTCGAGCTCAAGCTCAGTTCGGCCATGGCGATGGCTTGGCATGGAGAGGCTTACCTGGGTGGCGGCATGGCAGGAGAGGAGGGGAATGGAAAGAGGTGGTCTAGGGCAAGGCACAGGACGTGCTAAATCGGGCTCTCGGGCAGTCTCCGGCCGTCAAATCATCGCGGATGTCGATGTGGAGGCTCTCGATGTGCGCCGTACAGTGGGAGGACGAAGCTCCTGTGGAGATGGGCTGTAAGTGCGCTGTGGGCTCCAGTGAACAGGTAAGATAGGTGGGCTTCATTGGGCTGCTCTTCCTTTGTCCCTCATTTCTTTTCTTTAATTTTCGCATGAATAACAAGAGCGTAAATGCACAGGACATCTGGAAGGAAGTAGATCGAGGCGTAAATAGATCTCGAGATCCTGGATTTATGAACAATTTGAATAAAATTATTTGGACATTTTTAGAGATATAAAAATAATTCAAGTTTGAATTAAATTCAAACTTGAGCCATTTTTAAACCCAACCAAAAGATATTCATATGAGCCGAAAATTGGCAGAGAGGGTGTAGGCAATGAGCAGGATTTATAGGAAAAGAATGAACATTTATGGAGGACAGAAAATGGCACTAGCAAAAATGAAAGGAATAAGAAGGAAGAAGGACGTGTTGATGCATGGGCATGGCTTGAGAGAGAGATATCAAGGGCTGATGCACACCAACATGAAGAATGCAACCCACAAGATGAGCATGATGAAATGTAAAATGACAAGGGTACAATGCACATGATCATGGCATAAACATATAGGAATGAAATATGCAAAACAATTATGATAGTGCAACAAACATAATAAACACATGGCAACAACTAAAATAAATAGAAGGCATCTAGAGCATCGGTCTCGGGGCGTTACAAAGTAAGTGCTAAGTACTGCAGCTTATACATCGTAATCTACTAAACTTGCAGCACATTCTTATATATTTAGATGTTTGACACGATCAGTATGTTGTGCAGTATCTACAAAAAGGAGTTACTGCCGCAAAATCCAAGAAACATTGACAAACTGGTTATGGCAGGATTTGCGAAATGGTTCAAGAGCCATGTAAGCTTTTGAATTACCTTTGTCGCTTTTTTTAATATATTGAGTACATAAGATGATCAACTTGTTTATTTTCTAACCATAGGTTAAGAAGATGCGGGAGGATGGGCAGGCAGTTGATGATGCCCTTTACGCACTAGCAATGAGTCCTGACACTCGGGTAAGACATTATGAATCTTGCATTGTTGGAGATGTGCGCTACAACACCCTTGCACGCGACGAAGGCAGGAAGACACAAAACAGTGCCATCATGAGCATGGATACGTATGACAGAGAGACAACTGAAATGTATGCTAACATAACAGACATTATTCACTTGCAGTATATCTCCAGTTTCGAGGATCATCGGTGTGTGGTTCTATTGTGCTGTCGTTCGTATAACCTGCTTTCCAGGATCTCAAAGCCCAAAGCTGATGATTATTTAAAATCCAGCAATGTCAAGGCAGCATACCAGACCAACGAGCCTTTTATTTTGGCAAATCAAGAAACACCGGTATTTTTCTTGGAAGACACATTTGCACGTAGCGATGGCTGGAGAGTATTGCAAAGGTTTGAGCAGAGGAATATGTTTAATGAAGTTGCACAACAAGATGATGCTTACACTGCTCCTGATGTACAAGATTCCATAGATGTTCCTAATATCTTTGAGAACCATCACGTCAATGACGCTGGCGAAAAGATTGCATGTCATGCTATGGACATACAAGAGTTGATCAAGAAGAAGCCAACGTTCGAGGACATTGAGGATGAAGAAGAAGATGACACTGTAGGGAATTACGATTCAGACTGATACACATGGCAAAAATGTTGACGCTGCTGCTGCCGATGATGATTAGATTGCTTTTGTCGTATTTGCTGTCAGAAGATGTTTTTTATCTACTATGTGAAATTGTGTTTGCTATGACAACTGAAACCTGATGAACGTGTTGTTTAGCATTTTGCTGTGAGAACGTCACTTGTTATGTATGTTGATTTGTGTTTGCTGATTGTATGACGACTAAAACATGATGACATTGTTGTTTAGTTGTACTCATATTTGGCTGTGAAACTTGAATTTGATGACATAGTTTGATGTTGGACTGCAATTTGCTCGACGTCTTCGAATGGGAACAAAGCTGACCCGACAGGGCCTCTGCTAATTTATTTATTTATTACCAAAAGGGCCTCTGTTATTTATTAATTTATGAGCAAAAGGGGATACCCCCCGATTATCGTTAATAGAAATCATTAGATGTTCACAACACTACGCCCAACCTGCTACATAGGTTTCATTCATTACTAGTTTCAGCAAAGTGCTCGTGTCATAGCCATTGAATACATCACGAGTGCAACATACACTGCAAATAAAGAGACAATCATCCTACAGAACACATCGATTTTGCCCATTATCTTCACAAGCTCTTTCATCTCCTCATTCTTTGTCAAGGCCGTTCAGCAATTGTTGCTTGGCCATGATCGGAGGAACTGCATGTTTAACCTTCGCTGCATATTCCTCTTCTCGTAGTTCCTTCGCCATTTGTCCAACACCCCAACCTGCTGGTATTGGGATTCCTCGGCTAACTAAATAATCAGCGTAGTTGCATTCCCCACATCAAGAACTTCCCGTAAATACAAATCACACGAATCTTCCCTTTTCTGCACGAATCAAATTGGAAGATCATCAACCAAACTATTAAAAAAATCAGCAACTGAAAGCAGTAGAACAACACTTAAACATATTATTACCCCATGATTTGGGCATTTGTAGAAGACTCGGTCAGGGTTGAGGATTGTGGTTGAGACGCGACGAATGACTCTGCATGATTTGCAGCAGTGGCACCACACCAACGGCAGCGGGTTGCGATGAGCAACTGGCTGCGGTGCGTGTGCCGGCGGGGGTGTGATGAGACCCACAAGCGATGGTACGGGTGGAAACTTGGCGCATATCTGGTTGTTGCCTGTTGAAGAGCATGTGGACGAGCAGCCAACGGACATGGTTGCTGCGGCCAGAGCTTCTGATGCTAGGCAGAGTAAGTAGAGAAGAGGAGAAGCGAACATTGGATATGTCAGTTTCATTACTTGCAGAGTAGCATAGCACCATATATAGTCATAGTCTAGGTTTGGGTTCGAACCAGCTACAGGAGCACGTCTCCCTTTTTTCTAAAAATCAGCAACGTCTCTTTACTGGTACGCTAGCTTGTTCTGTACGCCTTCTCAAGTCTTTGATTTTCTTTATTTTTTTGCGAGGAAGGAAGGAGGACAAAATTGGAGTTCCTGGGACTCGAACCGAAGACCTCTCGGTTGAAAACCAAGGGTGCTAGTCACTTATGTGGCGGACGTTCCCTGGGAGGAGGGCGTCAGACGAACGCATTTTCCTCGCAGTTTTAGTTGCGATGCAAGATCGAACGGTCGCAGTTTCGGGAATGTTATTAGGCAAACGGGCCCAGATTTTCATTTCTTCCTATATATAAAAAAAAGTATGCTACTTGGTGTCGGCTTAGTCAACAAACGATTGTGCCAACCTTGACCGTTGGATTGACATTCAATGTCTGTCGTGTTTCTTCAGTCTCTTCTTCCTCCAGCCACCAAAGCTAAACCAGCGCCGGCGGGACCGCCTACTCCCGCCTCCCACGGCTGGTTGTGCTACCGCGCACGCGTCGTGGCCACATCTTACCCTAAAACTCTGCGCATCTTCCCCGGCTCCTATTCGTTCCCGTTCGAGGCCTCACCATCATCCTCCGCCTTGGATCGCTCGCCGCGGCACTGCCCTCCAGTGTTGTCAACATGGTCAACAACCAAGAGGAATAAGGAGATGATTGTACATGGTGAGGATGACAGTAGGGACCCAGCAGCGCGCGCAGTAATTTTGTTTTTTTAGGACGGAGAAGGGTATCAACTGGGTTGTTCGGGAGCTGTGGCCCATCTAGCGCAGGCTTTTATTTCATATGTTTAGCACATGACCTGCCCAATTTATTATTTTTCTTCCTGAAAATGGCTAGCCCAACTATTTTGCTTTTTGCAGAATAACCAACGTAGGCCTACTTGCTTTTCTACGCCCTGATGGGCCGGAAATCTTTCAAGGACGAGGAGGGATGCATTTTGCCCAGAAAATGGGCTATAAGTAATAAGAAATGGGCTATGAGTAATAATAAATGGGCTGTAAAATGAAAAAAACAGCAAATAGGCAATTGGTTACAAAATACTTTGTTCTTTCGGATTTATTTTAAATTTCATTGTTTTTGTGTGGCTAAAATTTCATTGGATTTAAATTAAGGTACGTTTAGTTTTTAAATTAATTTGAATCTGGCTAGAAATTTTGGGATGTATGCTGTTTGGGACAGATTTGGAGGCAGACATGTGGGTCTACTAGGTTGACGTGTATGAAAGTCTTTATCAACTTAGTCCACAAACGATTCTAGCAGCAGTGACCGTTGGATGTTAATCCAACGACCGTGCTGCTTCTTCAATATCTGATCTTCTTGCTCCAGCCGCCCAAACCACCGCCGGTGGGACTGCCTGATCCCGCCCCCCGTGGCCGACTGTGCTGCCGCACAGGCCGCACCACCCCACCCTACTCCATTGCTGGCCAGGCCATTCCTCTACTCACCCACACCTCCTGTTATTTTCCGGCGACGGCAACCGGGCCAGTAAACCCTCGTACTCCCCATCGTGTGGGCAACCACTGCCAAGTCTTCCCTGGCTCTGTGTCGTTCCCTTCCTAGGCCTCACCGTCGTCCACCGCCCTGGTGCTCTCGGCGCGTCGTGGTCAACATGGTCAACGAACGACAACCATCGGACGTGGACTATACGTGGAGAGGCTGACAGCTGGGTCCACGGCCGCACACAAGGAAATGCCTCCTTATTACGTGCAAAATAATGATTCCTCCACCTGACATCTGGGACCCACCGAAAGGGCCCTCGTATTTCATTTAAAAAATGTTCCCTTTGTCGATGTGTCGGACCCACCAACTATATCTTCACACGCAAGGAAGTGCCTCCTTATTACGCACAAAAATGAATACTCCGCCTGCTAGCTGGGACCCAGCATAGTGGGAGGCTGACCTGTGGGCCTACTAAGTTGACGGGGTCGTAGGGCTTTGTCAACTTAGTCAATATGAACGATTCTAGCTCCAGTGACCGTACGATTTCCATCAAACGGCCGTAGTGCTTCTTCAACATCTGGTCTTCTTGCTCCACCCACCCAAGGCAGCGCCGATCGTGCCACATGCTCCTGCCTCCCGTGGCCAGCTGTGCTGCCGCAGAGGCCTCACCGCCCCCTATTATACTATTCCCACCGCTGGCCAGGCTCTGCGGCGATGGCAGCCTCACCCCGCAGTCGAACCAGTGAACCCTCGTACTCCTCTCCGCGTGGGCATCCACTTCCGCGTCTTCCCCGGCTCCGTGTCGTCCCCTTCCTAGGCCTCGCCGTCATCCACTGCCTTGGTGCTCTCGGCGCGGCATGGTCAATGTGGTCAACGAATGACTTCCATCGGAAGAGTGCTGCACGTGGAGAGGCTGACAACTGGGTCCACGACCGTAGCAAGGAAGTGCCTCCTTATTACGCAAAAAATAATGATTCCTCCACCTGACAGCAGGGACCCACCGGACGGGCCACCGTATTTCGCGAAAAAAACGTTTCCCCCTAACTGCTGGGACCCACCAGCTACATCTTCGCACACAAGGAAGTTGTCGGCGTTCTCGGAACGGGGGTACCCAGACTTGCCTGCCTACGGCCTGCGGCGTGGCTCAAGGGGTGGCCCAGTACGACCCATCTTCATCAACACAAGCTCAAGACCCTCGCGAGGGGCCGAGCCTCGCGGGGCGGACGACAGGAAGCTTCCTCAGGCACGGCCTCGTCAGGCTGGCTCACGAGGAGGCGGAGAGATCAAGGCGGGGTACCTCACGAGGTGCCCATGACGCAAGCCATGACGACCAAGGGCGCCAGGCGGGCGCCAGCCCGCGCAGTGTCCTCATTTCCTCTTTGGTACAAAGGAGGCAAGCGCAGGTGAGAGCATCAAGCAAAGGCAACCATTTCGGTGCAACAAGACCAAGACCAGCAGAACAGCCGGGAGGAGGTCATCGTGGAGCCCAAGCCGGCGTCACCGTCGGAGTCTTTGGCAGGCGAGGGCCGACTTTAGTCAGGATAAGTGTACTAGATGTTCCCCTTCAAATGGCCAATTGTTGGCGCCCTTCCGCTCAATATTTGGGAAGAGGCCGGGGCCTCTGCCTATAAATAGGACTAGCCACCCACAGGGTAGAGGCATCTTGAGAGAGATCTAGAGAGAGAGAAGCCGAACTCCCCTAGCAGTTCATCGACCGCCAAGAATGAGACCCTCGCGAGGCTGTTCTTCCTTGTCTTATTCATCATCAGCCTCGAGGCAATCCACCACACCACACATTGGAGTAGGGTATTACACCACAATGGTGGCCCAACCAAAGATAAACCTTATGTCCCTTGTGTTGCTCTTTGTGTAGTTTAGATCCTTGAGGCGACGAGGTGTAGGTAGGTTGGAGGTGAGATCTTGGCGCACCCCCGTAGTTCGAACCTAGTGGGTCCGGCAGAACCCGAATCCGACATTTTTTGCGCGCTGTAGGGTGCACCGAATCCGCCTTCCGCCGCCGCTCTTCGCCCCTCGCGTCCCGTCGACGCTTCGTCGGGCCCACGCCGAAGCGCCGGGCGCTCGCTTCTCGCGTCGCCCAGACGGCCCCGTCGGCCGCCCCGCCGTTCCCGTCGCTTTGCCGTTAACGCCGCCACCGCCCGGTGGGGAACGAGCAGCGGCGTTGTCCCAGCATCCATCCGTGAGGCGAGACGGCCGCACCGCTACTCCTTCGCTCGCCGCAGCTGGTTCTTCATCCCATGCGCTCCGCGCGCCCTTGGAGGCTCGAGCCATGCTCATCCCGGCAAATGAGCTCCTGCGCTACCACCTCGTCGACGACGTTTACGAGAAGTGGCTCGACCACGCCGCTGAAGCTGCCGCCGCTTGTGGGCTCCCAGCGCCGTTTTCTCATCGCACCGCGCCCCGCCTTGCGTAGGCGATGAAGCTCCGGGGGCGCCTCATCCGCCTCCCCTCAAGAAGGCGCCTTGGCCCCAAGACGCGTGGCCCCTGGGCCGACCCCACTCCGTCCGGCACCAGCACAGCAAGAGCAGAGCTGCCAAGAGGTCCCTCGCCCCCAAGAAGCTACCTGAGTGCTCCCTTCACCGGCCCGTCACGATCAAGGCTCTGTTCCAAAGACGCCACGCCAAGACCCGCTGCTCCGGGCGATGTGCACGGTACCCGCAAGATCAAGCCCTCCGTCACCAAAGGCCTCCCGTGGCCACTGCAGGCTGTCGCGCCTTAACCGCCGAGCTACGCAGCGTCGCATGGCCCGGCAAGTTCAATCCAGACCTGCCTCCTCGCTACGACGGCACGGCCGACCCTGCGGAGTTCCTCCAGCTCTACGAGCTAGGCATCGAAGCCGCCAACGGGGACGAGAAGGTCATGGCGAACTGGTTTCCCATGGTGCTCAAGGACGGTGCCCGCACCTGGATCCTGAACCTGGCTCCTGGCACGATCTTCTCCTGGGACGAGATGCGCACCCGCTTCATCACCAACTTCCAAGGCACTCGCGACCGGCCTCCTGTCGTGAGCGACATGCGCCGCATCAAGCAGCAGCGAGGAGAGACCCTGCAGAAGTACATCCAGCGCTTCAACAACGCGCGCCTCAAGATTCCCATGGTGACTGATGAGGCCGTCATCTCAGCCTTCTCCGGCGGTGTGCATGACGTCAAGATGAAGGAGGAGCTGGCGATGCATGAAGACCTGTGCACATCCCTGGAGCTGTTCAACTTGGCGACCAAGTGCGCCAGGGCTAAGGAAGGACGCCTTTCGCTCCTCGAGTTGCCGGCTGCCGACCCAGAAGAGAAGAAGCCCAAGGTCAAGGGCGTGAAGCTTAAGGGCTGCCATGCTCACGGCGAGAACCAGGACACCAAGCGGGGCAGGGATCAGCCCGAGTCTTCCAAGGGCAGCCGGTACTGCATGTACCACGACCTCCACACCCACAACACCAATGAATGCCAAGAGCTCAGGGCCGTGCGAGAAGGGCGAATCGGTCGACGCCCCGACCGCAGTGATCGAGGCTACGGCCGAAGAGGAGGAAGAAGCACAGGACGTTGGGAAGACCGTGGCCCTCGCCAAGGGTGGCGTGACCGACCTCGCGAGGACCGCTGGCAGGATCAGCCTCGCAAGGGAGGTTGGAGGGACCCGCCTCGCGAGGGAGGCTAGAGGGATCAGCCTCGCGAGGATCGCCCGCAAGGCAACGCAGGCCTCCCTCCTCTGCCACCGCACCCAAGGAGAAATGAAGACCATCATCAGGACGAGGGGGCTGGGGGCTTCTAGGAGTCGCGCGCAATCGCTTGCATCATGGGCGGAGCTCAAGCCCCAGCCTCTCAATGCATCTTCAAGCAGTTCACCCGCGAAGTGAATGCAGTCCTCCCCAAGCTCGAAGCCACGCGCCCTCTCAGGTGGTCAGCGTGCGCCATCACGTTCAGCTCAGCGGATCAGCTCAAGTGTGCAACCACAGCCGGAGTCCTCCCGATGCTTTGTTCCCCAATCATCGACAACGTGCAAGTCACGGGACCCTCATCGATGGCGGGCAGGGCTCAATGTCCTGTCCGTCGAGACATTCAACAATCTCCAAGTGCCATACAATCAACTTCAGCCAACCAAGCCTTTCTCCGGAGTCACTGATGGCTCCACAGTTCCGATAGGGCAGGTCCGCCTTCTTGTCACCTTTGGGGCGCGCGACAACTACCGAACCGAGCTCATTGACTTCGACATCGCTCACAATCGCCTACCGTACAATTCCATCCTCGGGTACCCAGCTCTGGCCAAATCCATGGCCGTGACTCATCACGGCTACAATGTCCTCAAGATGCCAGGAAGCGGTGGAGTCATCACGGTGCCTTGTGAAGAAAGAGACGCAGTGTGTTATCTGGAGCGTGCTTTCCAAGCCGCATCAATTGAAGACCCAGATCACAGGAGCGGAAGGCTCCCCGAGGCTGATCCTAAGAAGAAGAAGACATCGCCTGGCCCGACCCCTCGGGAGGCAGACCCCTCAGGGTCCGCGCCTGTTCAGGGGGCACCTCCTTCTGTCGCGTAGGAAGGCACGCCCGGCGCCCTCCTCGAGAAAGGCTCGGGGGCTCTCTCCTGGAGGGCCACCGACTTTGCTAAAATCATGAGGGAGGCGCTCGGGCACCACTTGGAGGCGTGTTTCAAAGCATGCTTCCCTCAGGAAGGAGCGAGGCAAGGAGGGCCAAACCCTCAGGAGTTCGTCAGCAAGATCATTCAGGAGCTGCAGGAGTCAAGAGTCATGAGTGGCAGCCGCCGCTTACCCGCCGTAGCTCCCCATCCAGGCGAGTATGGAGGGCTACGCGTCTGCATCGACATACCAGGGCTCAACCAAGCCGCCTCTCAAGAGCGCCTCTGGACCTCACGCATAGGGCGCTGTGAAGGTCCACCCTGCAGCTACGTTCGCATGCCTTACGGCTTGCCGAACGCGGCTGCCACGCGCCAGCGCCTCATGAGGAGCATCCTGGAGGCTCAAGTGGCCAGGCATTCTGCAGTCCTGGCGGAGATGGAGATGGTCCGCGAGGATCCACGGCGCCTCCGGAGCCTCCCGAGGCTCCCTGGGCACGGGGCTCGTGAAGATCGGCTTCGCAGTGCCGCACGCCCGCTACTTCAGCATCCCTTCATCTTCAACATTATCAGTCGCCCGCTCGATTGACACCAGTTGACGGAGCTGCTCCCTAACGGCACGACGCTTGCGCATGGGTTCGTCCCTGCAACACCGACAAACCTGAATGGCTGAGCTCTGGCCGCGGCAGCCCCACATGGCGCCACCTCGTCAAGCCTTCAGTGCCTCATCACCCATCCAGAGCAACCAACGGCTGGCTGTCGATTTTCATGGCGAACTCTCGTTCTTTTTGTGATGAGCCTACAGGATCTCTTCAAGGAGCAGCGTTAGGCGAGGCCTTCACGGCGTCTCCTTCACTCTCGTCCGCGTGAACCTCTTGCACGTTAAAGGGGGGGTACCTGAGCATCGCGACTCATGGGCTCCTACTGGCTCCACAACCCTCACCCTCTGGCCTTGTCCACGGCATCGCGACCTGGCATACCAGCGACGGCTGAGCTCGCTTGAGGGCCGGGACCCGAGGATGTAGAGCAGAAAGGGGAGTAAAGGCGAGAGGGAAGAGGCACGCGGGGACCTCGCCAGGCAACTCCTCATCTGCCGATGCGCGGACCTAACGCCGCACCAAGAAGCGGTTCCTGACTCCCGAGATAAGTCATCCTCCGGAAATACTAGCTATCACAGCACCGACCTCGCACCTAAAGCAATCTCGTGTTAGCAACGTCGTGCTCCTTTCTCACCGAACGATGGCTGCTTGAGTGCTAAAGGGGACCTCCTGAGCATCGCGACTCAAGGGCTCTTACTGGACCCCGGGCCGCTCACCTCCTGGCCTTGACCACGACATCGCGACCTGGCATACCAGCGACGGCTGAAGCCTGCCTTGGGACCGGGACCTATCGGCACAGAGCATCAAGCCCTCGCGAGGTTCAAAAGGAGGAACTAAGCTAAGATGGGATGAGCATCTCGCACCACTTCACGACAAGGATCATATTAACAAACAGAACCGCAGGCACCTTACAAGCCCCCACGGGGCGCGTTTTCCGATTCCTCGCAGGGAACAAAGGGAGCAGAACCTAAAGAACGCTAACTACACGCGCCTCTGCAAAAGACTCCATCATCAACAGTGGGCCGTCAGGCACCGGCGCCAACCCCATCCAGATCAGTGGTGGCGGCGGCCTGACGAGCCCGCCCTGCTCCGAGAGCGACGCATGCTCGGGGGCTCGTAACTGTCGTCTTCGGAGTCGCTAAGAGCTCGGCGGAGTCGCTGGATCCTCCGACGCCTCCGCCGCCTGAGGAGCTGCTGGGGGAGCGGTTGGCAAGCCTAGTCCTCGCCGCGGCAGGGCCCCGACCACCTCCGTCAGGGCAGCACTCCAGTCGGCGTCCTTCCGCGTCGAAGACCTTGAAGAACATCACGGAAGCGCCATCATACTCCAGGTGGATCACGAGGGCGCCCCTCGTCCTGCAGACCCGGGCGATCTCGCCCCAGCCTCGAGTCATGAAGACCTTGCCCGGAGCGACGACCGCAACCTCCGCTCCGGTCGCAAGGGTGCTGCAGCCGGCGTGCTACAGCCAGAGCTCCAGAGATTCCCTCTGCGGAATCACGAAGGAGAAGGAGGGAGGAAGGCGAATCCAAGACTGAGGAGGCATGGCGGCGTGGAGCACAAACTCTCGGGAGGAGCCCTCGGCATGGACTCCAGGAGGAACAACGCGCACCGCCATGACCCGCCGGCGCCGACGGCGGCGTCGTCCATGGCGCTTGGCGTCAAATCCTTCAGGGCCCTCAATGCGGGTGTACAAGGGCAGTGGGAACCCTGGCGGTGGCTGCTCGTACCACGGCCTCGACACCTCCTGCTGGGCGCCCTCATCTCGGCGGCAAAGGGCTAGCCGTTTCTTCGGTGGAAGCGGATCGGGACCCTCTCAGGGGGCCTTTCCTTTCTCTTCTGCGGAGAACCGGCGGATCGGAGCCATTGCCACAATGTGGAGCAAGGGCAAGGATGGAGAAGAAGGAGAAGCAAGAAGAGATGGACTGGAAGGACACGCGCCGTTCCGTACTTATAGCCAGGGAAGGCCAGCCGTCGACCTCCACGATCACAGGTAATCATGACCCGCTTTGCATGAAGGGACTTGTCAATTCGTGCAGTTGCCGAGGCGTCGTGGGGAAGTGGAGACGCCACGCCCAATCAACGCCACGCTGGCGCCCAAAACCCAGAGCTATTAGGGCCAGCTGCGCAAGACTTGCCCGCCGCTTCTCTGCTAAGCCAAGTCCAGCGCCCTTGGGCCGGGGGCTCTCAGGCGTTCGGGAGCAGGGTACCCAGACTTGCCAGCCTGTGGCATGCGGCGTGGCTCAAGGGGTGGCCCAGTACGACCCATCTTCATCAACACAAGCTCAAGACCCTTGCGAGGGGCCAAGCCTCGCGGGGCGGACGACGGGAAGCTTCCTCAGGCACGGCCTCGTCAGGCTGGCTCGCGAGGAGGCGGAGAGATCAAGGCGGGGTACCTCACGAGGTGCCCATGACGCAAGCCATGACGACCAAGGGCTCGGTGAGGCGCCAGCCAGGCGCCCGGTGAGCGCCAGACCAGCAGAATGTCCTCATTTCCACTTTGGTGCAAAGGAGGCAAGCGCAGGCGAGAGCATCAAGCAAAGGCAACCATTTCGGTGCAACAAGACCAAGACCAGCAGAACGGCCGGGAGGAGGTCATCATGGAGCCCAAGCCGGCGTCACCGTCAGAGTCTTTGGCAAGCGAGGACCGACTTTAGTCAGGATAAGTGTACTAGATGTTCCCCTTCAAAATGGCCAATTGTTGGCGCCCTTCCCGCTCAATATTTGAGAAGAGGCCCAGGGCCTCTGCCTATAAATAGGACTAGCGACCCACAGGGTAGAGGCATCTTGGAGAGAGATCTAGAGAGAGAGAAGCGACTGAACTCCCCCTAGCAATTCGTCGCACCGGCCAAACAGACCCTCGCGAGGCTGTTCTTCCTTGTACTATTCATCATCAGCCCACGAGGCAATCCACCACACCACACCTTTGAGTAGGGTATTACACCACAATGGTGGCCCGAACGATATAAACCTTGTGTCCCTTGTGTTGCTCTTTGTGTAGTTTAGATCCTTGCAAGGCGAAGAGGTGTAGGTAGGTTGGAGGTGTGATCTCCGCGTGCACCCCAGAGTTTGAACCTAGAGGGTCTGCCGGAACCCGAAATCCAACAGAAGTGAATGACAGTCGGGACCCACCTGGTCGAAGCGTACGTAGCGTTATCATTCCGGTCGCGAACGTGTACGTACATACGATGGGTGTGTCTGCAGGCTACAGCGATGAACCGTGGCCATGTAAGGAAGGGTACGTGTCGTAGTAGAGGCGCGCATGTGTCATAGTAGAGGCGCGCACGTAGCATGCCACGCAGTCCTGTTAATATCGTGTACGCACGCATGATGGCGAGGTGCAAGAAAGTAACATCGCCACGTCACGATATATCTGGGCGGGTCTCGAACGCCTACTCGCGCATACATACGGCCAGGGCTCGTGTATTGGGCTGGGTCGGAACGGAGAAACTGCGTCGTCGTGTTCATCGGGAGGCAATGGAATGCGTCGTGTTCATCGAGAGGCAATGGAATACGTCGTGTTCATTGGGAGCCAACTGGCTTGGACGGAACAGCCAATTGAAACGAGGCCTGGCGAACCGCAGAACAGAGGAAACGGCCTTGTGTTCGACCGGGCACGGCCGAGACGGGATCATGTTCATTGGGAGGGGTCTAGCCTACCGCAAAACGGAGGAAACAGACTTCTCTTGGACCTCCTATGGTCAAAACGGGGTCCTGTTGATCGGAAGGAGTGTGGTGTACCGCAAAACGGAGGAAACAGACTTGTGTTGGAGCGCTACGGTCGAAACGGGGGTCCTATTCATCGGGAGGGGTGTGGCGTACCACAAAACAGAACTCCACGGGATACTTTTCATCTCCAACATCGACCTCCTCCAGCCTCCACGGGCTACTGTTCATCCACCGTCGACCTCCTCCAGCCTCCACCTGCGACTATTCATCCACGGCCTCTTGTTCATCCAGCCTCCACCGCTCCTCCACCGGCTACTGTTCAACCAGCCCTCTCCACGGGGTACTATTCAACCACCCCTCCACGGGCTACTGTTCATCCAGCCCTCCACCGGCTACTGTTCAACCAGCCCTCCATGGGGTCCTGCTCATCCATCCCTCCACGGGGTCATGTTCATCCACCCACAACCGGCTCGATCGGGGTCCTGTTCATCCAGCGGCAACGGCCTCTACTACCACGGGGTCCTGTTCATCCAACCCCCCACCGGGAACTGTTCATCCACCCCCCAACAACGCTCACTGTTCATCAAGGGAAGGAGGCAGCAGTGTTCGATCGACTTCAGTTAGCAGCAGTAGCAAAGGAATCACTCGGGTTCAATTAGAGCCCAACGCCTCACTCAGGTTCAGTTAGAGCACAACGCCTCGCACGCACGCGCGTACGTGTACGAGAGAAACACGCAAACCTCCGTGCATCGCTCAGCGCCGACCACCCACCATAACCTGGAACTCGTGCCCTCGCTTCTACCACGGTTTTTTCCGTCATGGACGGCCCAAAGAATGTCATGCAGCTGCATCTCCAGCCCGCCCAGGACGAAAACCCCATTTTCTGTCATGATTTTTTGTCATAGAAGTAGGAGCCCACTGGTCGAAGCGTACGTAGCGTTGTCATTCTGGTCGCGAACGTGTATGTACAAACGATGGGTGTGTCTGCAGGCTACAGCGATGAACCGTGGTCGTGTAAGGAAGGGCACGTGTCGTAGTAGAGGCACGCATGTGTCATAGTAGAGGCGCGCACGTAGCATGCCACGCAGTCCCATTAATATCGTGTACACGTATGTATAGTGGCCAGGGTGCAAGAAAGTAAATATAGCCACGTACGTACATATGGGCGGGGTCTCGAACGCCTACTCGCGCATACGTACGGCCAGGGCTCGTGTACATGGCTGGGTCGGAACGGAGAAACTGCGTCATCGTGTTCATCGAGAGGCAATGGAATGCGTCGTGTTCATCGAGAGGCAATGGAATACGTCGTGTTCATTGGGAGCCAACTGGCTTGGACAGAACAGCCAATCAAAACGAGGCCTGGCGAACCGTAGAACGGAGGAAACGGCCTTGTGTTCGACCGGCCACGGCCGAAACGGGATCCTGTTTATCGGGAGGGGTCTGGCCTACCGCAAAACGGAGGAAACGGACTTCTCTTGGACCTCCTACGGTCAAAACGGGGTCCTGTTGATCGGAAGGAGTGTGGTGTACCGCAAAACGGAGGAAACGGACTTGTTTTGGAGCGCTACGGTCGAAACAGGGGTCCTATTCATCAGGAGGGGTGTGGCGTACCACAAAACGGAACTCCACAGGATACTGTTCATCTCCAACATCAACCTCCTCCAGCCTCAACGGGCTACTGTTCATCCACCGTCGACCCCATCCAGCCTCCACCTGCGACTATTCATCCACGGCCTCCTGTTCATCCAGCCTCCACCGCTCCTCCACCGGCTACTGTTCAACCAGCCCTCTCCACGGGGTCCTGTTCAACCACCCCTCCACGGGCTACTGTTCATCCAGCCCTCCAAGCTACTGTTCAACCAGCCCTCCATGGGGTCCTGTTCATCCATCCCTCCACGGGGTCCTGTTCATCCACTCACAACCGGCTCGATCGGGGTCATGTTCATCCAGCGGCAACGGCCTCTACTACCACGGGGTCCTGTTCATCCAACCACCCGCCGAGTACTGTTCATCCACCCCCCAACAACGCTCACTGTTCATCAAGGGAAGGAGGCAGCAGTGTTCGATCGGCTTCAGTTAGCAGCAGTAGCAAAGGAATCACTCGGGTTCAGTTAGAGCCCAACGCCTCGCTCGGGTTCAGTTAGAGCACAACGCCTCGCACACACTCGCGTACGTGTACAAGAGAAACGCGCAAACCTCCGTGCATCGCTCAGCACCGACCACCCACCATAACCGGGAACTCCCAGATATTTTCCTTGCCCTCGCTTCTACCACGGTTTTTTCCGTCATGGACGGCCCAAAGAATGTCATGCAGCTGCATCTCCAGCCCGCCCAGGACGAAAAGCCCATTTTCTGTCATGATTTTTTATCATAGAAGTAGGAGCCCACCACATCTATGATGATACCGGGTTTTGTCACAATTATCGTCATATAAGTGTCATAAGCATGACAGGAAAAAAATTCGTCCGGCCCAAAATGTCACGGATGTGCGTTTTTTGTAGTGTGTATGCTAGTAGTGTTGATTACTCCTTGTAGTTGATGCTAGTTGGTTTATTCGATGGAGAATCATATGTTCAGATCCTTAATGATAATTAATACTCCTCTAATTATGAACATGAATATGCTTCGTGAGTAGTTACGTTTGTTCCTGAGGACATGGGAGAAGTCTTGTTATAAGTAATCATGTGAATTTGGTATTTGTTTGATATTTTTGATGAGATGTATGTTGTCTTTCCTCTAGCAGTATTATGTGAACGTCGACTACATGACACTTCACCATTATTTGGGCCTAGGGAAGGCATTGGGAAGTAATAAGTAGATGATGGGTTGCTAGAGTGACAGAATCTTAAACCCTAGTTTATGTGTTGCTTCGTAAGGGGCTGATTTGGATCCATATGTTTCATGCTATGGTTAGGTTTACCTTAATTCTTCTTTCGTAGTTGCAGATGCTTGCGGGAGGGGTTAATCATAAGTGGGAGGCTTGTCCAAGGAAGGGCAGCACCCAAGCACTGGTCCACCCACATATCAAATTATCAAAGTAACAAATGTGAATCATATGAGCATGATGAAAACTAACTTGACAACAATTCCCACGTGTCCTTGGGAGCGCTTTGCTTTATATAAGAGTTCATCCAGGCTTGTCCTTTGCTCCAAAAAGGGCCATCTTGCTGCACCTTGTTTACTTTTATAACTTGTTACCTGTTACGATTTGTCTTATCACAAAACTATCTATTATCAGTAATTTCAGTGCTTGCAGAGAATACCTTGCTGAAAACCACTTGTCATTTCCTTCTGCTCCTCATTGGGTTCGACATTCTTACTTGTCGAAAGGACTACGATAGGTCCCCTATACTTGTGGGTCATCACTTGTAACCGGTTTCTTCATACTTAGTACTTACACTCCCATTATTTACTCACGTTGAAAACTTAACCAATTTGTCATCAAGCACCAAAAAGGGGGAATTGTAAGTCCAAGAATATGTGGTTTTGGAGTATAGAAGACAAATGGGTTGAGGTACTAATGTGTTTGTGAGTGTACATAGGAGTTATAGTCCCTGAAGATTTGGTTTAATCCATGGAAGACGACCCCTAAAAAAATATTTCTTCAAGTGATGAAATTGGTACGGCCTTTGAAGAAATTGATGTGAAGACTTTGAAGCTTGAAAACTTTTGTTTTCGTAGTTTCTTTCTTCTTATTTTGAGTCATAGGAAAAACCGTATTGTTAAAAGGGGTCAGGTGAATCATACTTCACATTTTTCAAAGTGATGCTCAAACCTATACATAAACAAACCGCTTCGAGTGAAGCCTTTGGAAATCTTCATAACAGCCGACGAATTTGCTAGCAATAGTGACGAAGTTCATCTAGTCGCTGACAAATTCGGTCAGGGCTAAGGTGTAAGGATTTCGCTAGTGCGATCTACCTATCATGAGGAAATTGAGTGCCCCAACGAAATTGAGAGTTAAATTTCCAATCATTGTTGCACCGCGTGCCAGCTGTCGGGTGGATCCTTATACTGACAACAGTCATGTCTGACAAGGTCATTTATGACAATTCATTTTTGGTTGCCCCTTGGCCAGAAATAGCCGCCCTCCCACAACTTATTCGTTGGCTACTCTAGAGAGAATTGACCCTTATCATTTGGGCGCAACCCATCCTCTGACGACTTTGAGAGAATCCTATGTGAGGAAAAACCTCACCAGAGCCAAAGTGATTGAGCATCATTGAAGAAATTGGTCCGTGTGATCGGACGCCTGTTACCTTTGAAGACTACCATTCTTCCTGACGGTTAGGCATCATGTTCTAAGCACCCAAGAGTCATTGTGGTGTGCCGATGAATAAGTCTGTGAAGGTTTTGGAAGTCTACCTTGAAGACTTACCACGAGTGATTGCACGAGGTCCAAGTGACCTTGTCTCAAGAGGAATAAATTGAGGACTAAGTGTTCTCCGAGTTCATCTCAGTTGTCTCAACTAGACATACAATTAATACAACAATTGGAACTGGTCTACCAAACCGTTGTGTCTTCACCGAGCCTATCTGGCTTTAAATTCCTCACTCTTACCTTTACGTAATTCCGTTGTTGAGGAATTTGTGATCTATCCTCTAAAAAAATTGAACTAAATAATTTCATCATGCTACTTTTCATCTCTTCAGTTCATCTTCCTCATGCGTGAATGTTGTATGATTGCATGTTCTTCATCTGTATGTATCCTGTATGCATGCTTTCCACTACTGTGATGAATTAGTTGCCTTGCGTTTCTATTTCTATCCCGATATGCACCTAATCTATGTGGATGAAGTTTGTGGATTATTTAAGCTTGCAGGTATGCCCGAGGAGGTTGTCAAGAAGAAGGTCTTCCCTTTATCTTTAAAGGGAAAGGCATTGACATGGTATAGGCTATTGGATGATATTGGATCATGGAACTACAAACGATTTAAATTGGAATTTCATCAAAAAAATATCATATGCATCTAGTTCAATGTGATCGGAATTATATATATAATTTTTGGCCTCGTGAAGGAGGAAGTATCGCCCAAGATTGGGGGAGGCTTGAGTCAATGTTATATTCATGCCCCAATCATGGTCTCTCAAGAGAAATTATTATTCAAAAAAATTATGCTCGGCTTTCTCGTAATGATCGATCCATGCTCGATACTTCTTGTACTGGTTCCTATATGAAGAAGGATATTGAATTCAAATGGGATTTATTGGAAAGAATTAAACGCGACTCTGAAGATTGGGAACTCGACGAAGGTAAAGGGTCAGGTATAAACCTTAAGTTTGATTGTGTTAAATCTTTTATGGATACCGATGCTTTTCGTGATTTTAGCACTAAATATGGACTTGACTCTGAGATGTTAGCTTCTTTCTGTGAATCTTTTGCTACTCATGTTGATCTCCCTAAGGAGAAGTGGTTTAAATATCATCCTCCCATTGAAGTTAAAGTATTTGAAGCTATTAAAGTTGAAGAAGAAACTATTACTTATAATGTTGATCCTATTGTTCCTACTGCTTATATTGAGAACCACCTTTACCTGTTAGAATAAAGGATCATGTTAAAGCTTCAATCGTGGTTCGTAAGAGTTATACTAGGACACCTACAACCCCTGAGAAAATTAAAGTTGAACCTAGTATTGCTATGGTTAAAGATCTCTTGGTTGATAATATTGATGGGCATGTTATTTCTTTCTGCGATGAAGCTGCTAGAATTGCTAAACCCGATATGAAAGATAAACATAGACTTTTTGTTGGCATGCCTGTTGTTTCTGTTAAAATAGGAGATCATTTTTATCATGGCTTATGTGATGTGGGTGTTAGTGTGAGTGCAATTCCTTATAGCTTGTACCGAGAAATTATGAATGATATTGCACCTGGTGAGATAGAAGATATTGATGTTACTATTAAGCCTGCCAATAGAGATACTATATCACCAATTGGGATTGCTAGAGACGTTGAGTCTTGTGTGGAAAAATTAAATACCCTATTGATTTCCTAGTTCTTGGTTCCCCACGAGATAATTTTTGTCCCATTATATTTGGTAGACCTTTCTTGAATACTGTTAGTGCTAAGATAGAATGCGAGAAAGATATTGTCACTGTTGGTTTAGGGGATATGTCTCATGATTTTAATTTCCCTAAATTTTGTAGACAACCTCATGATAAAGAGTTGCCTAGTAAGGATGAAATTATTGGCCTTGCTTCTATTGTCGTGCCTCATGCTGATCCTTTAGAACAATTTTTTGTAGACCATGAAAATGATTTGTCTATGGATGGAAGAAGAGAAATAGATGAAGTATTTTTTAATCAAGAGCCTATTTTGAAACACAATTTGCCTGTTGAAATCCTCGAGGATCCTCCTCCACCCAAGGGTGATCCCGTGTTTGAGCTTAAACAAATACCCGATACTTCGAAATATTTATCTTGATGAAAAGAAGATATATCCTGTTATTATTAGTGCTAACCTTTCAGAGCATGAAGAAAAGAAATTATTGAAAACTCTGAAGAAGCACCGTGCCGCTATTGGATATACTCTTGATGATCTTAAGGGCATTAGTCCCACTCTATGTCAGCACAAAATAAAATTGGAGAAAGATGCTAAACCAGTTATTGATAATCAACGACGGTTAAATCCTAAGATGAAAGAAGTGGTAAGAAATGAAATACTAAAGCTTCTGGAGGCAGGTATAATTTATCGTATTGCTGAGAGTCAATGGGTAAGCCCTATTCATTGTGTCCCTAAGAAGGGAGGTATTACTATTGTTCCTAATGATAAGAATGAATTGATTCCACAAAGAATTGTTACAGTTTATAGAATGGTAATTGATTTTCGCAAATTAAATAAATCTACTAGAAAAGATAATTACCCTCTACCTTTTATTGATCAAATGCTAGAAAGACTATCCAAACATACTCACTTTTGATTTCTAGATGGTTATTCTGGTTTCTCTCAAATACCTGTGTCAAAAGATGATCAAGAGAAAACCACTTTTACTTGCCCTTTCGATACCTTTGCTTATAGACGTATGCCTTTTGGTTTATGTAATGCACCTGCTACCTTTCAAAGATGTATGACTACTATATTCTCTGATTTTTGGGAAAAGATTGTTGAGGTTTTCATGGATGACTTCTCTGTTTACGGAACTTCTTTTGATGATTGCTTAAGCAACCTTGATCGAGTTTGGCAGAGATGTGAAGAAACTAATCTCGTCTTGAACTGGGAAAAGTGCCACTTTATGGTTAATGAAGGCATTATCCTGGGGCATAAAATATCTGAAAGAGGTATTGAAGTTGATAAAGCTAAAGTAGATGCCATTGAAAAGATACCATGTCCTAAAGATATCGAAGGTATAAGAAGTTTCCTTGGTCATGCTGGTTTCTATAGGAGGTTTATTAAAGACTTCTCTAAAATTTCTAGGCCTCTCACTAATCTCTTGCAAAAAGATGTTCCTTTTGTTTTTGATGATGATTGTGTAGAAGCATTTGAAGTACTTAAGAAAGCCTTGATTTCTGCACCTATTGTTCAACCGCCTGATTGGAACTTGCCTTTTGAAATCATGTGTGATGCTAGTGATTATGCTGTTGGTGTTGTTCTAGGACAAAGAGTTGATAAGAAATTAAATGTTATTCATTATGCTAGTAAAACTCTAGACAGTGCTCAGAGAAACTATGCTACTACTGAAAAAGAATTTTTAGCAGTTGTATTTGTTTGTGATAAGTTCAGACCTTATATTGTTGATTCCAAAGTAACTGTTCACACTGATCATGCTGCTATTAAATATCTTATGGAAAAGAAAGATGCTAAACCTAGACTTATTATATGGTTTCTCTTGCTATAAGAATTTGATTTGCATATTATTGATAGAAAGGGAGTTGAGAACCCCGTTGCAGACAACTTGTCTAGGTTAGAAAATTTTCTTGATGACTCACTACCTATTCATGATAGCTTTCCTGATGAACAATTAGTTGTCATAAATGCTTCTCGTAATACTCCATGGTATGTTGATTATGCTAATTATATTGTCGCTAAATTCATACCACCTAGTTTCACATACCAGCAAAAGAAAAGGTTTTTCTATGATTTGAGACATTACTTTTGGGATGATCCAAGCCTTTATAAAGGAGTAGATGGTGTTATTAGATGTTGTGTACCTGAGCATGAACAGGAACAGATCCTACGCAAGTGCCACTCCGAGTCTTACGCAGGACACCGCGTTGGAGATAGAACTGCACACAAGGTATTGCAATCCGGTTTCTATTGGCCCACTCTCTTCAAGGATGCTCGTAAGTTTGTCTTATCTTGTGATGAATGCCAAAGGATTGGAAATATTAGTAGATGTCAGGAAATTCCTATGAATTATTCACTTGTTATTGAACCATTTGATGTTTGGGGCTTTGATTATATGGGACCTTTACAGTAAGTAAACCGACTCCAAAACTTTCTAGTAGCAATTTTTCTCTGTTTTGGAATATTTAAAAAATTAGGAAAATTAAAAGTAGTCCGAAAGAGACACGAGGCCACCACAAGGGTGGAGGGCGTGCCCTACCCCCCTGGGTGTGCCCCCGTCCTTGTGGTCACCTCGTGTGCCCTCCGGACTCCATTTTCTTGCACGATACTTCTTATGGTTGGTAAAAATTCATTATATAATCTCCCAAAGGTTTTGACCATCGTACCATGACAATATCTCATGTTCTTGTCTCGAGATGTTTTTATGATAGATCTAGATTACCATGACGTCTCCAAGAGCCCCCAAGGACAAGCTTTTCGAGAAGGTCATCAACCCCTACCTTGCGGAGGTGTTGCGACACCCTCAAGCCATTGAGATGCATGAGGGGGTGCTGCACATCCGCGATGTTGAGGGGCCGAAGAAGACTAGAAGCATGGAGACAAGACTTGAAGCAATGGAGCAGCAAGTTTTCAAGTGCCAAGGGATGGTGGAACATGGACTCAACGCCAATCAAATGATGATCGCGGAGTTCACCAACAAGCACAAGCTGGATCCCAAGAGCATTCAGGAGGCCATCTTCAGGCTTCATGAGAAAATCGAGCATCTCCAAGCCCAGATCTATGACCTGCAAAACCAAAACTATGAGTATGAATATAGATTCAAGAGGATGAGTTTGGCTGCATATTCGAGGATCCCGGAGACCCGCTCATCTTTCTATGATGGTGAGCCTATGCCTTGGAAGATGGACGACAAACCTACTTCATCAACAAATCCATCATCACCACCTCCGAAGAAATAGACATAAATACATGGGTATGGGCACTCCCCTTGGCAATTGCCAAGCTTGGGGGAGGTGCCCCGGTATCGTATCACCATCACACCTTTATCTTTATCATCTTTCTTAGTTCGATCCTTTTGGTTATATCTTGATCTAGTAGAATAAAGTTTTAGTATGATTTAGCTTTGAGTTTTGTTTTGATCTCTATCTATGTAATCGAGTCCGTGAGATATATAATAAAGAGTAGTTTTGAGTTCAGGGCTTTGCTTTCTGGCTATGATCTTGAGGGAATAAGATAAAAGAAAGAATAAAAGGAAATAAAAAGATCATATATTTGTTGGAAATATGCCCTAGAGGCAATAACAAATTGGTTATTATTATATTTCCTTGTTCATGATAATTGTTTATTATCCATGCTAGAATTGTATTGATAGGAAACTCAGATACATGTGTGGATACATAGACAACACCATGTCCCTAGTAAGCCTCTAGTTGACTAGCTCGTCGATCAATAGATGGTTACGGTTTCCTGACCATGGACATTGGATGTCATTTATAACGGGATCACATCATTAGGAGAATGATGTGGTGGACAAGACCCAATCCTAAGCCTAGCACAAAGATCGTGTAGTTCGTATGCTAAAGCTTTTCTAATGTCAAGTATCATTTCCTTAGACCATAAGATTGTGCAACTCCCGGATACCGTAGGAATGCTTTGGGTGTACCAAACGTCACAACGTAATCGGGTGGCTATAAAGGTACACTACGGTATCTCCAAAAGTGTCTGTTGGGTTGGCACGAATCGAGATGGATTTGTCACCGTGTGACGGAGAGGTATCTCTGGGCCCTTTCGGTAGGACATCATCATAATGTGCACAATGTGACCAAGGAGTTGATCACGGATGATGTGTTACGAACGAGTAAAGAGACTTGCGGTAACGAGATTGAACAAGGTATCGGGATACCGACGATCGAATCTCGGGCAAGTACTATACCGGTAGACAAAGGGAATTGAATACGGGATTGATTGAATCCTTGACATCGTGGTTCATTCGATGAGATCATCGTGGAACATGTGGGAGCCAACATGGGTATCCAAATCCCGCTGTTGGTTATTGGCCGGAGAGTTGTCTCAGTCATGTCTGCATGGTTCCCGAACCCGTAGGGTCTACACACTTAAGGTTCGATGACGCTAGGGTTATAGGGAATAGATATACGTGGTTACTGAATGTTGTTTGGAGTCCCGAATGAGATCCCGGACATCACGAGGAGTTCCGAAATGGTCCGGTGGTAAAGATTGATATATAGGAAGTGAGGATTTGGCCACCGGAAGTGTTCCGGGCATCACCGGTAATGTACCGGGACCATCGGAAGGGTCCGGGGGTCCACCGGGAGGGGCCACCAGCCCCAGAGGCCTACGTGGGCCAATAGTGGGAAGGAACCAGCCCCTAGGTGGGCTGGGGCGCCTCCCACCAAGGCCCAAGGCGCCCTCAAGAGGAGAGGGGGCAAACCCTAGGGGCAGATGGGCCCTAAGGCCCACCCTAGGTGCGCCCCCCTCTCTCTCCCCCTTGGGCGCCACCCAGATGGGATCTGGGGGCTGCCGTCACCCCTAGGGAGGGAACCCTAGGTGGGGGCGAAGCCCTGCTGGAGTACCGCGCTCCTCCACCACCAACACGCCGTCGTGCTGCTCCTAGACGGAGTCTTCCCCAACCTCTCCCTCTCCCCTTGCTGGATCAAGGCACGGGAGACGTCATCGGGCTGCACGTGTGTTGAACGCGGAGGCACCATTGTTCGGCACTTAGATCGAAATCAACCGTGATCTGAATCGCTACAAGTACGACTCCTTCATCCGCATTCTTGTAACGCTTCCGCATCGCGATCTTCAAGGGTATGAAGATGCACTCCCTTCTCTCTCATTGCTAGTTTCTCCATAGATAGATCTTGGTGATGCGTAGAAAATTTTGAATTTCTGCTAAGTTCCCCAACAATATTGATCTTATGGAAAGTAATGACTTCACATATAAAGAGTATGATGAATAAAAGTTGTTGAGAGTTGACAAACATAGTTTCTGTCATTGTTGCATTTAATAGGAAGTAATAAAGAAAGAGAGGCTTCACATATAAATATACTATCTTGGACATCTTTTGTAATTGTGAGCACTCATTAAAATATGACATGCTAAAAGGTTGATGTTGGACAAGGAAGACAACATAATGGGTTATGTTCTCTTATACCCGAATAGAAGTTATATTGTCATGGGTCATCCAACATGTTGAGCTTGCCTTTCCCTCTCATGCTAGCCAAATTCTTTGCACCAAGTAGAGATACTACTTGTGCTTCCAAACATCCCTAAACCTAGTTTTTCCATGAGAGTCCACCATACCTACCTATGGATTGAGTAAGATCCTTCAAGTAAGTTATCATCGGTGCAAGCAATAAAAATTGCTCTCTAAATATGCATGGTCTATTCATGTGAAGAAAATAAGCTTTATACGAACTTGTGATATGGAAGAAATAAAAGCGACGAAGTGCATAATAAAAGTCTTTATCACGAGCGGCAATATAAAGTGATGTTCTTCTGCATTAAGATTTTGTGCATTCAACCATAAAAGCGCATGACAACCTCTGCTTCCCTCTGCGAAGGGCCTATCTTTTACTTTTATCTCCTACCCTTATACAAGAGTCATGGTGATCTTCACCTTTCCTTTTTACACTTTTTCCTTTGGCAAGCACTATGTGTTGAGAGATCCGGATATATATATATATATATATATATATATATATATATATATATATATATATATATATATATATATATATCCACTCGGATGTAGGTTATCATAAAGTATTACAGTTGACATTACCATTGAGGTAAAAGGTTGGGAGGCAAAACTATAAGCCCCTATCTTTCTCTGTGTCCGATTGAAACTTTGTACCCATAAGCATCGTGATGTGGACCAGATCATGACCAAGGAATTCAAGAGTGAGGTTAATGCTAGCACAAATGCTGAACCATTAGAGCATCCAAAGGAAGACAAGGGCAAAACCATTATCTTAGTTGGGAAGCTTCCGGTGCCTATTTTGGGAGAAATGACACATCAGATTTCCAGCTGCAACTTCCCACCTAAACCTAATTAATTATGGAAGTCTCTAGCACTTTATAGTGGCTGGAAAAGATGGTCTTTGAAGTCATCTTTCATTCAAAAAAAATGGTGCATCATTTGAGGTCTTGAGTCAAAAGTTGTGCAAGTTTCCATGCAAGTTTTCCAGGAATTTCTTACAGCGCAATGCTCAACAAGTTTGCTCCTGCTACAGCTTGGGGCTCACAAATTTACCCTTCATTTTGAGTTGTTTTCACACCTAACTAGTGGGTGCTTCTAGTATAAATACTCCCCATCTGTTCCATGTAAAGGGGGGATGATACTTCTGAGTTTATGTTTGTAGACAGCCGGTGAGGTTGTGTTGTGCTGTGAGCACTAGTATCGTTGAGAGTTAGCTCATGTGTGTGGATTGGAGGGCCTGTCCTCAATTCATATAGGATCCTTGTAGTTCCCTCTTGTGATTCTTCGTAGGTTCACAAGCTTCATGGTTTGGGTTGCATCCTTGTAAACCAAGCTAGTTATCTGCTGCAATTTATCTGAGAGTGTTTCCTCTTGTTCTTGCCACTTGAGAGAAACAAAGTTTGTTGAAACAAGTTTCGAGTGAGTTTATTGCTGCACCTTGTGAGTTCTTTGGCACCGTGAGAGATCTTTTCTGAGGCGTCCCGCATCATCTTGGCATCAAAGCTTTAGGTTGTTCACGGTGCTATATTCTCTCTTGCTGATTTTGTTCTTGAGAAGCTTCCATGGGTTCGAGGAGATCTAGCAGTGTTGATGGTGTGCATGGAGGTAGGCACCTCGTGGAGGAGGAGCTTCCACTTCCCGTGTACGATCCAAGCTTGTAGCCCGCTTATGTGTTGGCATTGGAGGATACACGAGAGTATGTGTTGAACAAGGTGGAGAGGCGCATATCGGTCGTGGAGACCAACCTTGGCCGGAGAATTGACTCCTTCACCGAGGAACTCCGTCGAGATAGGCTTGCTGCACGGGGTCAACATCGACAAATCCCCGAACAGCAGGGCCAACACCACCTTGAGGAGGGGTATGGAGAGCACAACCACGCCTACTCGGGTTAGGGATGGCAATTTCGCCCACGGGTATGGGTACCCGCGGGTACCCTACCCAAAAATAGTGTGCATGGGCAAGACTTGTCAAGATTTTGTACCCATGGGTAATGGGTATCCATACCTGCAAAATATATGGGTAGGGCATCGGTATGAGATTGCGCCCATGGGTAACCCAATGGATTCCCAGAGAATATTAATAAATGAAAATAAATCCTATGATATGCGGGGTCTACATTCAACTCCTATTGCCTAACTCTTAATTCCTTATTCCCTAAACCAACCATAGCTAATAGGCTCGCAACAACAAGCTCACACTCCTCCTATGTCCTATGTGACTCCTTGAAATGAGGAAATCTTGACTCATCACCAACACACTCTCTTCCAACTCTCGAACTAGCAAACCCCAGTTCCTACCACCGCCTTCCACTATGCCGGCTTCCGCCAACCACTTATCGTAATCCCTTGTCGGCTGGAATTGGCCACACACCAGAGGATGTTGCGCCGGTACTAGATTGATCGCCCATCATCACTTGAATTTTACACTCATTTATGTACTTCTTTAAAATTTAAATGTTATATGTTGTACCCATTGGATACCCATTGGGCATAGGATACCCGATGGGTATGGGTATGGGTGTTAATTTGTGCCCATGGGTATTGAAATGGGTGGGTATAGAAAGTTTCTATGGGTATGGGTTTGGGCAAGAGGAGGTTGTACCCACCCATACCCTACCCATTGCCATCCCTAACTCGGGTGATGCTCATAGCTACTACGCTGCACCACCTCGGTGTGCTCGCTATGACCAGCGAGGTGCTACTTGGGCGCCACCGTCGCCACCACGAGATGGGCTTGCTGCACGGGGTCGACATCGACAACTCCCCATACAGCAGGACCACCATGGTGAGCATTGGAGCGACCACTTCGATGATGCCCGAAACTACTACGAGCCTCGACCACGACGTGTTCATCATGATCATCGCGGAGAAGGCCAAGAAGGCTTTGCCATGGGAGGAAGAGGTCATGGGTGTGCTCATCGTGACCATGAAGATGATGGGATTGGTAAATTCAAACTTACCATACCATCGTTCAATGGGAAAACCGAGCCCGATGATTATTTGGAGTGGGAGATGCGTGTGGATCAGATTTTTGACAGCCACCGCTATACGGAGGAGAAGAAGGTACAATATGCATCCATTGAGTTTACAGGATATGCTTTGATTTGGTGGAACCAATTGTGTCATGCGGGAGGTCGTCCGGAGACATGGGTGCAAATGAAAAATCTGTTGCAGAGACGGTTTGTTCCTGAACATTTCACAAGAACCTTATACAATCGACTCCAACTGTTGTGCCAAGGTAATTCTAGTGTTGCTGAGTACTATAAAGAGATGGAGATTTTGATGATTAGGACAGCGGTGAATGAGCCAGAGGAGGCCACAATGTCAAGATTCTTTCATGGACTGAATGAAGATGTGCAAGAAAGGATAGGGATGGTTACATATCAAGATTTGCAAGAACTTGTGCATCAAGCTATTCGTGTAGAGCAGCAGCTGAAGCATCGCCAAAATCGCAGCCAAACCTATACATCAAGCACTTGGAGAAGTTCAGTTCAGCGAGAATTAGACGAAAGTGTTGCTGCAAATTTTCGCTCACACAACAAGATGACTACAAAAGAAGCTAATGCATCAAAGGTTGAATCTTCCAATACTCCTGCCACTCGCATTAGTAATATTCAGTGCCATACATGCAAGGGTAGAGGTCACTTCAAGAAGGATTGTCCTAATCTGAAGAAGGTTTTACTCACAAATGATGGATATGTCACCGATGACTCATGTGACAAATCTGAATCTGAGAAGAAAGATGCAAATTATTGTACTTTTGAGACCGGAGCACTTCTGAGTTCAAATGGAGGAGATGGTGTTAATCTCATGGTTTGCAAAGTGGCTCATGATGATGCTCCTATTGTTGAGAAGGGCCAGTGACAAAATGTGTTCCAGTCCATTTGCAAGATCAATGACAAAAACTGCAAGGTGGTCATCGATGGAGGCAGCTACAACAACATCATTATTAGTGATCTTGTGCATGCTCTTGGGATATCAACATGGAGGCAGCCCCAGCCATATTATGTAAAGTGGCTGAATGGTGTTGGTAAGCTGAAGATTACGCATCGTGCTAGGGTGCAATTTTCAGTGGGAAGTTATGTGGACAAATTGGTACATGATGTGGTGCCAATGCAAGCTTGTCATCTTATTTTGGGAAGACCGTGGCAGTTTGATCATGATGCTACTCACCATGGGAGGTCTAACAAGTATTCTTTCATGCATCAAGGAGTGAACCATGTCTTGGAACCTATGGTGGATCAAGTACTCAAGGTTGAGCAATTCCCACAAGTGAAGAAGCCGGAAAAGAATACCTCAAAACCGAGGACGGTTTTTTTTAAGGAAGGGAGGATGATGTGGACCAGATCATGACTAAGGGAGTCCTGGATTAGGGGGTGTCCGGATGGCCGAACTATCACCGTTGGCCGGACTCCTGGACTATGAAGATACAAGATTGAAGACTTCATCCCGTGTCCGGATGGGACTTTCCTTGGCGTGGAAGGCAAGCTTGGCGATACGGATATGTAGATCTCCTACCGCTGTAACCGACTGCGGTAACCCTAACCCTATCCGTGTCTATATAAACCGGAGGGTTTTAGTCCGTGGAGCGATCTAACAACAATCATACCATAGGCTAGCTTCTAGGGTTTAGCCTCTCCGATCTCGTGGTAGATCCACTCTTGTACTACCCATGTCATCAATATTAATCAAGCAGGAGTAGGGTTTTACCTCCATCGAGAGTCCCGAACTTGGGCAAAAACATCGTGTCCCTTGTCTCCTGTTACCATCCGCCTAGACGCATATTCGGGACCCCCTACCGAGATCCGCCGGTTTTGACACCGACATTGGTGCTTTCATTGAGAGTTCCTCCGTGTCGTCACCCTTAGGCCCGATGGCTCCTTCGATCATCAATAACGACGCGTCCAGGTGAGACTTTTCTCCCGGACAGATCTTCAGATTCGGGCGGCCGCATCGGGCAATTCACTTGGCCGTCTGGAGCAGATCGAAGCTATGCCCCGCCATCAGTCGATTTGGGAGTTTGAACTACACGGCCGACATTCGCGGAGACTTGATCTTCGACGGATTCGAGCCACAGCCAAGCGCATCAAGATTGCCTCGATGGGCACGATCTAGCTCTGCCGGCGAGCAAAGTGCCACGGAGGTCAAGATTCAGCGTCGGCCCGACCCTTAGCTCGGAGCCGACTCCGCCGATCGAGGACGAGTGGCTGGACACCGCCTCGGGGGCTACGATCTCTACAGCGATTGAGCCGAACTCCATCCCTGTCCTTTGCGAAGACCGTGACTCCAAGGTGCCGGACTCCTCTCCGGACTCCGAACCTCCGCGCCCCTGCCAATCGAATCCAATTGGGCGCTGGTTATGGAGTTCATCGTCATGACATCTTTTCAAAGACGCCCTTTGGCGACATCCTGAATTCATTAAAGTCTCTCTTTATCGAGAGCCCGGCGGACTATATCCAGAAGGTTGGGATGCGGACGATGAAGAAATTCAACGCCCACCCACCACCCACTTTGTAGCCCGTCGAAAGCTTAAACGACGTGCTCGATTTCGACTCAAGACATCGACGGTATGGACGACGATGTAGGAGATAACCATGAACCAAGCACCTATAGGATCTTTGGACAGCCACCTCATCCCACGATGTATACATGGTGGATACACCTAAAGGACATGACGATGAGGAACAACGGGATGCTCTGAAGGATAAATCCTCTCGGAAGTCAAAACGGCAACGTAAACGCCGCACCAAGTCCTGCCTCGACAAAGACGGCAGCCACACGCACCAGCCATAGAGCAGGCGTAACCGTGGACGACAAACATGCTATCGAGCAACCGTCCGAACAGGACAACTTGGATAAACAACCCATCCCCGGCGAAGATAACAGTCCGGAAGATCTCACGCCGGACAAGTTTTTGGAGCAGAAGAACCTCCACAAAAGGCTCGTCACCATTGCGCGTAGCCTGAAAAAGCAGAACCGGAAGCTCAAAACAGCGGAAGATGCACTCAGAATCAGATGGAGCAAAGTACTCAACACCGCAGAGAAATACGGCGACAGTCGCCAAACAAAGAGCTACCCCGAAGCGCAAACTACTGCCCGAATTCGATGAGGAGGCCGTAGAGCCCCTGCAATCAAAGAACAAAGAGGCCGCCTGGTTGGATAGACGACCACATGGCAAACATTGAGCGGCAAGCGGCACCGCACACAAGCCGGCACACGATCCGCATAAGGATTCAAGATCAAAAGGATGGCCCGATTAGGTCCATCTATGGGCCGAAAGCAAGCTCTTCCAAGCAATGCAACACGCCAAATATCCAACATCACGGCACACCCAAATATAGGGTGCCGCACACCCCGTGTTTCACCGATGAGGTGCTTTGGATCACGAATTCCCAGTGGATTCAAACCCGTAAACATAGAGGCATACGACGGAACAATAGACCACGAGTCTCGGATTGAGGATTACATCCTCCACATACACATGGCTAGAGGAAATGATCTCCACGCCATAAAATATTTACCCTCAAGCTCAAAGGGCCAGCCCGCATTGGCTCAAAAGCCTCCCCGAAAATACCATTGGAAGTTGGGAAGAGCTCGAGGATGCTTTTCGCAAATTTTCAAGGGACTTATGTCCGCCCTCCGGATGCGAGCGATTTAAGTCACATAGCTCAACAACCCGGAGAGTCACCCATAAAAATTCGAATAGGTTCCTCACCAAAAGAACCAAATAGTCGATCGTCCGGACGCCAAGCCTTAGCAGCTTTCAAACACAATGTCCGAGACTTAATGGCTGCTGAGACACCTCGCCAGAGAAGCCGAGAACAATGGCTGCATTAATAAGCCTCATGACCCGCTTATGCTGGAGAGGATAGTTGGCTGGCAAGATGCGATACCAGCGACCCAAGTACATCCAAGTCGGGGATGGAAATGGAAAACCACGATGAAGCAAGGACCAGCGCCGATAAAGGGAAACAGCCCGAAGAGCACGGCAGTCAACGCCGGATTCAGAAGCTCCCGCAGAATCATAAAAACTTCCCTCAAGGATAACAATGACGAGCTATCCAACCTAAACAACATCTTGGACAAAATGTGCCAAATCCACAGACTCCGGAAGCCCGCAAACCATACCCACAGAGATTGTTGGGTCTTCAAGCAGTCCGGCAAACTCAATGCCGAACACAAGGGGCTCGACACACCAAGCGAGGACGATGACGAACCCCACAAGCAGAGCACCAGGAAACAAAAGAATTTCCCACAAGAATTCAAAACAGTGAACTCACTTCAAGTGACAAAAGGGAAAAACAGAGTGGCGCCCATAGAAACACGCGCCGCATGGTCTATCCCAGCAGAGTCCCAACATTGGTTGTCAAAACCAATCACCTTCGATCATCAGGACTATTTTGGAAGTATCCAGAACGCAGGATGGACTGCCTTGATATTAGATCCTATAATCGACGGACTCCAATTTACACAAGTCCTAATGGACGGAGGTAGCGATCTAAACCTGCTATATCAGGACACAATCCGCAAAATGGGGATAGACCCAACCAAAATCCGCCATAGCAACACTTCCTTCAAAGGGGTAATGCCAGCCCATATGCCCATTGTGCGGGCTCCTCATCGCTAGAAGTTGTGTTCGCTCATCCGACAACTTCCGCCGAAAAGTTGACCTTCCATATCGCCCCATTCAAAGTAGCTATCAAGCACCATCGACGTGAAGCTACCGCTTTAACGCAATACCGCATTATGCATCTCTTACACTTAAAATGCCCGTCCACGCGGCATCATCTCATTAAAAGGGAGTATCAAGTGTTACTCGAGCACGAAGAACGTGAGACCGCCTTGACAGCCCCACACTAATCTGCCCGCTAATCAAAGCACTGAATAGGTCATTCGGACCCGGACATGGCTGGACGAGTCCGGCGTAAACATATAAACGCCTTACTAGCTGCATACCCCGCATAAGGGCTGCACGACGCACAACAAGAGACAATAAAGCTCAATTTTATTCACTTTTGAACTGCACTCTGCTTATTTAATATAAAGTACATTTTTCGCATGATCTTTTTTTCTTTTCAACTAAGTTCTTCTCTTTACAGATGAACACCGTGCTACACCCGCCCAGGATACGGCACAACGGAGGCACAGCGCAGACGCGCAAGAGGGACCCGCTGCAAGGATTATTTTTAGATTAAGACCTGTGTAAACCTTTTTACTGTCTCTTGTTGATACACATCCCCGGTTTCTTGCTATAACCGAGGAGGAGGCTAGCGCTTTGGCATCGGCCGCACCAGAATTTTTATGCTGCACTGACACAGGTTCTTAGGGCATTATTCTGCCCGCTTTCATAAAGACCGAATACCTTAGGGAGTGTTCGCGCCTCGAGTTAGGCCTTATATGCATCAGCTCAATCATGACTTTGGTCAAATGTTGGGTTTGCCGGCTCCGTGTTTTGCTGCCTTACGTTCCGCTCTATCGGCTAACGCGCACCAGGAGAACTATCGCGATTGTGCCCGGTTCGCCAGTGAGCACCTCAAGAGAGAAAGCCAAAACCGATTGTCATGATATAGCGTGAGACTGGTCAACCACTCGATGACCTACCGAATGTTTAGAATTTCAAGATTAACGAAGGACCGCTTCGGTCAGCACATATGCGCCCGAATTCGGAGAGCTGGTGCCCCTAGGGGCTATATAGTAGCCCCACCATCGAACTCCTATGGCTAAGTGAAAGTGATAAAGCATTATAGTCCGGTTGCCTAGTTTGCTACGCTATCACCTCCTTTACAGGACCAAGACGTTGGATTAAGTGTGAAAATGCGCCTTTTGCAAACACCCCGCACTATGTGCGTGAAATAAGTCAAGACTGCCATCTTTCAAAGTTATATACACATATACATCAACGGCCAGACAGAGGTGTTTTAATACTTGAACGCACAAGTATAAAAAGCTCTTATATTATATTGAAACATTGTGTTCACAAATCATACATGTCATTAAAACATAATATCCTTCAAGCACTGCGTCTCTATTAAACGAGCGCCCGCAGACTTCCTCAAAATAGTGCTCGGCGGTACTGACTTCTGCTCAATCTTGGGATGCAACGTCGGTGGCCTTCATCTCCGCCAAGATGCCTTGACACGGGCAAGAGCCATCCGCGCACCTCTATGCATGCCGACCGCTTCATTGCACCGATATGCGGCACCGCACTAAGGAACTGCTGCACCAAGCCAAAATAACTCTTCGCTCGGGCCTGTTCGGCCACAAATGAGTCACGACAGCCTTCATGGCAAGTCCGGACAACCTATTCAGCTCAGCCCATTCGGCCAAACGATCGGCTAATGAAAGTGGACGCTCCGGACTATGGAATTGCGAGCAAAAAAGCTCTTCCATTCCGTGATCCTTTTGACCTCGGAAGTGTTCGCCCGCGTCTGCGGCACTCGTCGCCAAGTCTAGATAAGCATCTTCCGCACCCCCACAGCCGGTCCAATTGAGCGTACTTAGGATCCGTGAATTTCCTCCGCATCGAAAGGGCTTTCCACCGCAATATCTCCGCCCGACGAGCTCCTCCTTCATAGCTCTCATCGCAGAGCGAGTATCCTTGGCCTCGTGGCGGCCTTTTTCAGGTCCTCTTGTTTCGCTCGATCTTCTTTTCAAGAAGCTCGCAACGGTTAGTAGCATTCTTCAATTTCACGGCCATCTCGCCATTTCTTTCTTGCTTCGCAAATGAGCAGCCTGTTCGCTTTTATATCGGCCGCCTTTAAGGCAGCCGATCACTTTTTATGGCTTGCTCCTTGGCTCGGGCGAGCTCGCCAAGGTTCTCCATAGCAGCGGCACCATCGCATTAAGCATACATGTTGTAAGGCATGGGCGTGAAGCTCCTTACCAGGTGTCGCGGAGAAGTTGCATACCTTGTGACTCGTCAAGCCTCTTATTAACAAGCGTGATGTCCGTGATCCGCCACGCTGTTGCCGCTTGATTCCGCAAATTCATCACCTGGCTAGCCACGGACGCTTCGCCACCTACATAGGAAGAGCGATAGTATACTGGGTTATGATCCTCGGCGCCGTCATTTTTGACACCGCACCAAGTCTCGTGGGCTACTATCTATACAGGCGATTTTATATGCAAAATTGTCAAAAGGTACATCATTTTATGTACCTCAAAACCCGCCAATAAACTTACGACGACTTCATGCAATCTGCTCTCGCGGATGAAATCCTTTCAATCACCGTACTCCATTAACGTACGGTGATCTTCCGAGATAGACGCTCGCCCGAGCAGATCCTTCAGCTCCTCCGACCGTACACCCATTGGTGCCGGACTCGTCCGGTGGCCTTTTTCGAAGGCCGGACACGGGGGGCTTTGAGGGGACATACGGCTGCCTTCTGGCCCCGCCGGATTCGGAGAAGCCCTCCGCGCCGACACCTCAGGGTCGTCCGCCTCACATAATGGTACGGCAGGCGGAGGCATTTCGCTCTCCATCATCTTCGGACCAAGATCCCCTGAAGATGAGCTCTGCTGTGAAGGGCTGAGATCCGAACTACAAGGTAAACTTTCGGTTACCTTCAGAAATAAAACGGGGGTGTCTCTCTTTTAAAAAAACGCCCCCCTTTACTTACGGCTCGCTAGAGGGCTGATCTCCTTGGGGAAATAGTGTGGCCAGGGCATCTCCCGCCGCAGGACCCTCTGGCGAAGATTTCTTCCCCCGCTTCGAGGCTTTGGTCTCCGGATCTTGAGCGGTCCTCTTCTCCCTTGGAGGAGGGATTCTCGATCCCCTTTCTTGATAGCCTCCTTCACGGAGGTAGTAGTTCCCTTGATCCCCCCTTCGCCTTCTTCAAAAGGCACAGCCTCTAGCATCTTGGTTAATACAGGATCCGGCGTGGTCTCAGGGAGGGGGGCCGGACACCTGATCAGTTTCGCTTTTGCTATCCACTCCTGTTTAAAAGATAGCTCTTTTAAGGGCAAGTTTATGATAAATATGCGGATAGCATGTCCGGGTACATGACTACTTACTTGAGTATCCGGGCGATTGCAACTCAGACCTGCGTCCTCGGTTAGGTCCGGACACATTGCTTGTGATCCGAAGAACAGTTGGTACATCTCCACGGACGTTATGCCCATAAAATGTTGGAGAGCTCGTGGTCCCTCCGGATTAAACTCCCACAGCGGAGGGGGCGACGTTTGCAGGTGGCAAGGTGCGATTTAATCAGCATGACCTGCGCTACGACCAGATTGATCTCTCTCTAGGAGGTCTCGAACACGGCCCTGCAATGAGGTACGCCCTGGACGGTCCCCGTCGAGCCCTTTATTGACCCATGACGCGCGCGCGCATGGAGGACCGAGCGAAGGCAGGTGGCGCCGCCCATTTGGTGCCCCCGGGCGGTGATATAAAACCACCTGTTGCCATAAATTGAGCTCATCTTGAAAAGAGCCCTCGGGCCATGGAGCGTCGACATTCTTGCTTATAACATCCCTCCAAGACTCTGCTCGATGCACCTTGATCATCTTCGGCTCCACTTTGAAGGTCTTGAGCCACAATCTGAAGTGAGGGGTAATGCGGAGGAAGGCTTCACATACGACAATGAACGACGAGATGTGGAGGATGGACACCGGATCCAAGTCATGGAATTCCAGCCCATAATAAAACATGAGCCCCCTCACAAAGGGGTCCGTCGGGAAGCCTAAACCCTGAAGGAAGTGAGACACGAATACCACGCTCTCACCAGGCTCGGGAGTGGGAATAACCTGGCCTTGGGCAGGTAGCCTATGCGAAATTTCGCCGGTTAGATACCTGGCATCTCTCAGCTTTAGCACATCTTCTTCCGTGACGGAGGAAGACATCCACCGCCGCAGGTCGGAGCCGGACATTGTTGAAGGTCCAGGCGCCTAAATCTGGAGCTTTGGGTGTTGGAACCGAGGCGAGGGGCGGATTCGATTGAGATTGAAAGAAAGGAGCGGCCTTGGTCTCGTTATAAAGAGGTTGAATACCAAGAGCCCTCCCGTGACCGCTCGGGACTCGCGCTCGATGGAGGCGTGCCAACGGGCACGATCGGGTTACCCACGCCGTATTGATGAGGATCCCGAATAAGGGGGCACGATCTCCGCGCTCGATAAGACATGCCTAAGAAACCCTCGCTAAACATGCTGAGATGGGACAAGATAAACGATTCAGTATAAAGGCACGGGCGCTGTGTGATGTCACGCCCTTGAAATACGCCGGCAGATCTGTGCAAAGGTTATTCTCTCTACGGTGGTATGTGGAACTTGTTTTGCAGAGCCGGACACTATCCTTGTGTTCAAAATCTTCTATGAAGTATTCGGAGGAGGAACCCGCCTTGCAATGCCGAAGACAATATGCACGCCGGATTCGTCGTCATTGAAGCCCTGCTCAGGGGCTACTGAGGGAGTCCTGGATTAGGGGGTGTCCGGATGGCCGAACTATCACCGTTGGCCGGAGTCCTGGACTATGAAGATACAAGATTGAAGACTTCGTCCCGTGTCCGGATGGGACTTTCCTTGGCGTGGAAGGCAAGCTTGGCGATACGGATATGTAGATCTCCTACCGTTGTAACCGACTCTGTGTAACCCTAACCCTATCCGGTGTCTATATAAACCGGAGGGTTTTAGTCCGTAGGACGAACAACAATCATACCATAGGCTAGCTTCTAGGGTTTAGCCTTTCTAATCTCGTGGTAGATCCACTCTTGTACTACCCATGTCATCAATATTAATCAAGCAGGAGTAGGGTTTTACCTCCATCGAGAGGACCCGAACCTGGGTAAAAACATCGTGTCCCTTGTCTCCTGTTACCATCCGCCTAGACGCACAGTTCGTGACCCCCTACCCGAGATCCGCCGGTTTTGACACCGACAATGACCAAGGCATCCAAGAGTGAGGTTAATGCTAGCACAAATGCTGAACCATTAGAGCATCCAAAGGAAGACAAGGGCAAAACCATTATCTTAGTTGGGAAGCTTTCGGTGCCTATTTTGGGAGAAATGACACATCAGATTTCCAGCTGCAACTTCCCACCTAAACCTAATTAATTCTAGATGTCTCTAGCACTTTATAGTGGCTGGAAAAGATGGTCTTTGAAGTCAGCTTTCATTCAAAAAAAACGCTGCATCATTTGAGGTCTTGAGTCAAAAGTTGTGCAAGTTTCCATGCAAGCTGTCCAGGAATTTATTACAGCGCGAGGCTCAACAAATTGGCTCCTGCTACAGCTTGGGGCTCATGAATTTACCGTTCATTTTGAGTTGTTTTCACACCTAACTAGTGGGTGCTTCTAGTATAAATACTCCCCAGCTGTTCCATGTGAATAGGGATGAGATTTCTGAGTTTATGTTTGTAGACAGCCAGTGAGGTTGTGTTGTGCCGTGAGCACTAGTATCGTTGAGTGTTAGCTCATGTGTGTGGATTGGAGGGCCTGTCCTCAATTCATATAGGATCCTTGTGGTTCCCTCTTGTGATTCTTCATAGGTTCACGAGCTTCATGGTTTGGGTTGCATCCTTGTAAACCAAGCTAGTTATCAGCTGCAATTTATCTGAGAGTGTTTCCTCTTGTTCTTGCCACTTGAGAGAAACAAAGTTTGTTGAAACAAGTTTCGAGTGAGTTTGTTGCTGCTCCTTGTGAGTTCTTTGGCACCGTGAGAGATCATTTCCGAGGCATCCCGCACCACATCGCGTGAGTGTTAGCAATTGTGAAATATTAAATGATAGTTGAGTATGTGGACTTGCTGAAAAGCTCTTGAATTGACTCTTTCTGATGTTATGATAAATTGCAATTGCTTCAATGACTGAGATCATAGTTTGTTAGTTTTCAATGAAGTTTCCGGTTCATACTTTATCTTGTGAATGAATTGTTACTTTAGCATAAAAAATTATATGAAAATATATGTTGTTGTTCTAAAGATGATCATGATGCCTCATGTCCGTATTTTATTTTATCGACACCTCTATCTCTAAACATGTGGACATATTTATCGATATCGGCTTTCGCTTGAGAACAAGCGAGGTCTAAGCTTGGGGGAGTTGATATGTCCATTTTGCATCATGCTTTTATATTGATATTTATTGCATTATGGGCTATTATTACACATTATATCACAATACTTATGCATCTTCTCTCTTTGTTTACAAGGTTTACACGAAGAGGGAGAATGCCGGCAGCTGGAATTCTGGACTGGAAAAGGAGCAAATATTAGAGACCTATTCTGCACAACTCCAAAAGTCCTGAAACTTCACGAAGAATATTTTTGGAATATATAAAAAATATTGGGCAAAGAAAGTACCAGAGGGGGGCCACCATCCAGCCACAAGGGTGGAGGGCGCGCCCCCCGTCCTTGTGGGCCCCCTATCAGGCCTCCGACGCCCATATTCTTCTATATGGTGTGTTTTAACCTAGAAAAAAATAGAAGGAAGCTTTCGGGACGAAGTGTGGCCATCTCGAGGCGGAACCTGGGCAGAACCAATCTACGACTCCGGCGGAGCTGTTCTGCCGGGGAAACATCCCTCCGGGAGGGGGAAATCGAAGCCATCGTCATCACCAACGATCCTCTCATCGAGAGGGGGTCAATCTCCATCAACATCTTCACCAGCACCATCTCCTCTCAAACCCTAGTTCATCTCTTGTATTCGATCTTGGTCCCAAAACCTCATATTGGCACCTATGGGTTGCTAGTAATGTTGATTACTCCTTGTAGTTGATGCTAGTTGGTTTATTCGATGGAAGATCATATATTCATATCCTTAATGATAATTAATGCTCCTCTGATTATGAACATGAATATGCTTTGTGAGTAGTTACGTTTGTTCCTGAGGACATGGGAGAAGTCTTGTTATAAGTAATCGTGTGAATTTGGTATTCGTTCGATATTTTGATGAGATGTATGTTGTCTTTCCTCTAGCGTTGTTATGTGAACGACGACTACATGACACTTCACTATTATTTGGGCCTAGGGGAAGGCATTGGGAACTAATAAGTAGATGATGGGTTGCTAGAGTGACAGAAGCTTAAACCCTAGTTTATGTGTTGCTTCGTAAGGGGCTGATTTGGATCCACATGTTTCATGCTATGGTTAGGTTTGCCTTAATTCTTCTTTCGTAGTTGCAGATGCTTGCGAGAGGGGTTAATCATAAGTGGGAGGCTTTTCCAAAGAAGGGTAGCACCCAAGCACCGGTCCACCCACATATCAAATTATCAAAGTAATGAACATGAATCATATGAGCACAATGAAAACTAACTTGACAACAATTTCCATGTGTCCTCAGGAGCGCTTTGCTTTATATAAGAGTTCGTCCAGGCTTGTCCTTCTCTCCAAAAGGAATTGGGCCACCTTGATGCACCTTATTTACTTTTATTACTTGTTACCCGTTATGATTTGTCTTATCACAAAACTTTCTGTTAACGATAATTTCAGTGCTTGCAGAGAATACCTTGCTGAAAACCACTTGTCATTTCCTTCTGCTTCTCGTTGGGTTCGACACTCTTACTTATCCAAAGGACTACGATAGGTCCCCTATACTTGTGGGTCATCACTTGTAACCGATTTCTTCATACTCAGTACTTACACTCCCATTATTTACTCACGTTTAAAACTTAACCAATTTGTCATCAAGCACCAAAAAGGGGGAGATTGTAAGTGCATGAAGTGCCCCTTAGTGGTTTTGGAGTATTGAAGACAAATGGGTTGAGGGACTAATGTGTTTGTGAGTGTACGCAGGAGTTATAGTCCCTGAAGATTTGGTTTAACCCATGGAAGATGGCCCCTAAAAAATATTTCTTCAAGTGAAGAATTTGGTGATGAAATTGGTACGGCCTTTGAAGAAATTGATGTGAAGACTGAAGACTTTGAAGCTTGAAGACTTTTGTTTTCATGGTTTCTTTCTTCTTATTTTGAGTCATAGGAAAAACTATACTGTTAAAGGGGGTCTAGGTGAATCATACTTCACATTTTTTTCAAAGTGATGCTTAAACCTATACATACACAAGCCGCTTCGAGTGAAGCCTTTGGAAATCTTTAGAACAACCGACGAATTTGCTAGCAATAGCGATGAAGTTCATCTGGTCGCTGACGAATTTGGTCAGGCTAAGGGGTTAGGATTTCGCGAGTGCAATCTACCTATCGTGAGGAAACTGAGTGCCCCAACGAAATTGAGAGTTAAATTTCCGATCGTTGCTGCGCGGCGTGCCAACTGTCAGGTGGATCCTTATCCTGACAACGATCATGTCTGAGAAAGGCATTTATGACAATTCATGTTTGGTTGCCCCTTGGCCATAAATAGCTGCCCCCCCAACCACTTGTTCGTTAGCTACTCTAGAGAGAACTTGACACTTGTTATTTGAGAGCAACCCATCCTCTGACGACTTTGAGAGAATCCTATGTGAGGAATAACCCAACCAGAGCCAAAGTGATCTGCATCATTGAAGAGATTGGCTTGTGTGATCCGACGCCTGTTATCTTTGAAGATTGTCATTCTTCCTGACGGTTAGGCGTCATGTTCTAAGGACCCAAGAGTCATTGTGGTGTGCCGATGAATAAGTCTGTGAAGGTTTTGGAAGTCTACCTTGAAGACTTACCACGAGTGATTGGACGAGGTCCAAGTGACCTTGGCTCAAGAGGAATACATTGAGGACTAACCACTACAAAAAAAAGACACACCCGTGACATTTTGGGCCGAACGAATTTTTTTCTATCATACTTATGACACTTCTATGACAATAATTGTGACAAAACCCGGTATCATCATAGATGCGGTGGGGTCCTACTTCTATGACAAAAAATCATGACAGAAAATGGGCTTTTCGTCCTGGACGGGACGGAGACGCAGCTGCATGACATTCTTTGGGCCGTCCATGATGGAAAAAACCGTGGTAGAAGCGAGGGCGAGGAAAATATCGGGGAGTTCCTGGTTACAGTGGCTGGTCGGGGGCCGAGCGATGCGTGTTTCTCTCGACGACGTCTGCGGCGTGTGTGCGGCGTTGCGCTCTAATTGAACCCGGCGATTGCGCTGCGAGCTACGCTGCGTTCGAAGCTGGAAGCGATCGATCGATCCCTTGCTGTTAATCGAACCCGATCGGCGATTCGCCGCTCTGCGCTAATGAAGCCGATCGATGCTGCCTCTGGATGAATAGTGAGCATTGTTGAGGGTTTGGATGAGCGATTACGGTGGGGTTGGATGAACAGGACCCGTGGTAGTAGAGGCCGTTGCGGCTGGATGAACAAAGACCCGATCGGTCGAGCGGTGGATGAACAGGACCCGTGGAGGGCTGGATGAACAGGACCCGTGGAGGCTGGATGAACAGGACCTCGTGGAGGGCTGGTTGAGCGATGGCGGTGGAGGGTTGGCTGAACAGTAGCCCGTGGAGGGGTGGTTGAACAGGACCCCATGGAGAGGGCTGGTTGAACAGTAGCCGGTGGAGGAGCGTGCGGTGGAGGTTGGATGAACATGAGCCCGTGGATGAACAGTCGCAGGTGGAGGCTGGAGAGGAGGTCGGCGGTGGATGAATAGTAGCCCGTGGAGGCAGTCGACGGTGGAGATGAACAGTATCCCGTGGAGTCCCGTTTTGCGGTACGCCACACCCCTCCCGATGAACAGGACCCCGTTTCGACCGTAGCGCTCCAACACAAGTCCGTTTCCTCCGTTTTGTAGTACGCCACACCCCTCCCGATCAACAGGACCCCGTTTCGACCGCTTTGCAGTACGCCAGACCCCTCCCGATGAACAGGATCTCGTTTTCACCGTAACCGGTTGAACACAAGGCCGTTTCCTCCGTTCTGCGGTACGCCAGGCCTCGTTTCCATCGCATGTTCCGCCCAAGCCAGTTGGCTCCCGATGAACACGACGATGATGCAGTTTCTCCGTTCCGACCCAGCCATGTACACGAGCCCTGGCCGTACGTATGTGCGAGTAGGCGTTCGAGACCCCGCCCGTATGTACGTACATGGCCGTATTTACTTTATTGCAACATGGCCGATGTACGTACGTGTACATGCTACGTGCGCGCCTCTACTACCACACGTGCGCACCTCTACTACCACACGTGTCCTTCCTTGCACGGCCATGGTTCATCGCTGCAGCATGCAGACAGACCGATCGACCAGTATGTACGTACACGTTCGCGGCCAGAATGACGACGCTACGTACGCTTCGACCGAGTGGGTCCCGACTGTCAGGCACTTCCTTGCGTGCGAAGATGTAGCTGGTGGGTCCCAGCAGTCAGGGGGCGAATCTTTTTTTTTTCTGTAATATGGACGCACTTCCTTGCGTGTGAAGATGTAGCTGGTGGGTCCCAGCAGTCAGGGGGCGAATCATTTTTTTGCCCGTAATATGGGCGCACTTCCTTGCTTGCGAAGATGTAGCTGGTGGGTCCCAGCGGTCAGGGGGAGAAAACATTATTTTTCAGGGTAAAAAGGATGCAGTTGCATGCATGCGTCCATAGGTGTGGTGCGTCCCCACTGTCAGCCACTCACGTACAGTCATCTTCCGATGACTCTCGGTTGTTGACCATGTTGACCACACCGTGCCGAGCGCACCAAGGCCGGTGGACAACGGCAAGGCCCAGACTGGAACGACCCGGAGATGGGGAAGACGCGTAGTGGAGTCGCAGATGGAGAGGTGGGAAACTTGATGGTTCGGTCTTGGCGGTAGATGCGGCAGTGTCGCCCATGGGAGACACGAGCAATAACAGAGGTTGAAGAAGGAGCACGACTATTGGATTAAAATCCAACAGTCCGGCTACTAGAATCATTTGTCGATTAAGTTGACAAAGCCCTGCATACACGTCCGCTTAGTAGGCCCACAAGTCAGCCACCAAATCTGACGGGTCCCAGCTGTCAACGGGAGGAATATTTTTTTCGCATAACAAGGAGGCACTTCCTTCCGTGCGAAGATACAGCCGGTGGGTCCCAACTGTCAGGGGGAGGAAATAGCTTAATAAGGAGGAACTTTCCTTGCGTGCGACCATGGACCTCGTGGGTCCCAGCCGTCAGGCTCTCCACATACAGTCCTCTTCCGATGACTCTCATATGTTGACCACGCCACGCCAAGCGCACCGAGGCGGTGGACGACGGCGAGGCCTCAGACTGGAATGACCCAGAGATGGGGAAGACGCGGCAGTGGAGTCGCTGACGGAGAGGAGTGGGAAACTTGACTGGTTCGGGTGCGGGGTGGGCCTACACTCGGCAGAGAATAACAGGAGGTGCAGAGTGGAGGGATGGCTCGCCGTCGGGGTAGCGTTTCGAGGCGCGCAAAAACAACGCTTCTTGGGCCGGAGGCTGGAGCAAAGGTCCGCAAATACTGGGGAAGAAGATGAGAGATTGAATAAGAATGCGGCCGTTGGATGTAAATGCAACGCCTTCTTAAACTTCACCCTCCGCCCACATGTCGCCAATCCATTTGTTTTTTAGTCCATTTGGTGGGCTGGGTGAAACAATGATGTAGCATCTATGCAGCCCGTTTATATATATGGTAGAATTTAAAGCCCATTTGCATTTTTCTCGAAATCCGTGGACTTGCTGGGCTGGGTGAAAATATCATGTTGGGCTAGACGGAGAAATGTTATAAAAACATAAACACATGATTGCACGTCTATTACTGCATTGGTCAGTAAAATCTTTGCAAGCTTATGTACGCAATCACTAGGAGTTAACTTGCCAAGTTATATATAAACAATTATTAAGAATTTTCAACTTACGAAATAAAATATAATTTTAATTTGATGAGTTAATAATACGTGGGGTATTATTATTTTTTAGGCTAGACGTGGGATAGTTGAGTTGGTTCTAGGGAAAAGTACTGGGAGAAAACTCAGTTTACATCGAAAAAGAAAGTGGGAGAAAATTCAGATGTAGGATTAATGAAAACGAAAAATAAAGGAAGTGGGAAGGTCCATAAAATGGTTGGACGAACGACAGGTTTAACGGAAACTTATGTTGTTTCTAATATATATGCAATAAAATAAGATATAAATATAGGTTCAGTTTTGCATTCTTATAGAAAACATAGGTTCAGTTTTGCATTCTTATAGAAAACATAGGTTCAGTTTTGCATTCTTATAGAAAAATAGAACTGAGCTGTGTGTCGTCTTGAAAAAACAAACATAACTTGGGCTGCTGATGTTATAGACAAGCTAGGTTGGGAGGCCCAGAGGCCGCTTGATACCTGCTGGATCCAAAAACTGTTGAAACATGTCGTGGCTACCCATGTTAAACAACAAAACCTAGGCCATGGACCTGGTGGGCCCAGAACTGTCAGCCTCTCAATGAACAGTTGTCTCCCGATTCCTCTTGTTTTGCTGACCATGTTGGGAATGACAAACGGCGGCGCCGCGGCTAGAGCACCAAGGCGTAGGATGACGTCGAGACCTCGGACGGAACGAACTGGAGCGGGGGAAGACGCAGTGCGGGGGAGTACGAGGTTGACTTGTTGGTGTGGGTGGGCAGTGGAGCTGCTGCCGCCGGACAATGTGTGGTAGTAGAGGGATGGTCTGGCCAACGCCATAGGCTATGATGGCCAGCTGTTGTATAGGAAGAGGACAAAAGATTGAACAAAATAAATAAATACAAATGGATAGGTGGTACTTGCTCTCGTGAGCTGGCAGGTTCTTCTTTAGTAGTTGCACTAAAATTTAGGAACATTAAGGTTGGCTGTCCGGCTCATGTAAGGTGCAACTATAATTTGCTTATCCTTTTGTGAAGTTCCACTAAAATAAAGTGGAATTGCGGTGACAGTGATGGCTCATCTTGCAAAGGCTAATAAAATGTTACACGAGATCACCATCAGAATTTGATGGAGATTTTGGAAACTCCAATCACCATTTTGTGCAGTTCCACCAAAATTGAGAGATGTTGCCCAAGTGACATTTTAGTTGAACTGCACAAGACATTCATTAAAAAAAAGTGTTTTGTGCAGTTCACCAAAAGGTCACAATAGCAACAAGGTGAAATGGATATCCCTATCTGCACAAAAAGATAGAAAGTAAGCGATTCTTTGGTTAATAAGAATATCTGAAACATATACAAAATGAAAAGAAGCATCTTAATTATGTTCATGGCAATCACGCAAGGACAAGAGAAATTTTAAAAGCGTCAAGCAATGCTTCATGTTACCGAAGCATTACGATCAACAATGAGATTCCTCAAATATGGGATTACTTTAATGGTGGCATTGCTTGTTTACGGATCTGATAAATCAACAGCAGCTAAAGAGTTGGTTTAAGGGCATGGGACCGTGGGGACACCAGGACACTTAGTAGCATAAAGGAGCAACTTACTTATCATCTTTGGGAAAACAGCAGGAGTACCATTTGTAACACGTTTAATTGCATCTTATCACCGAGGCATTAGATTAACAATAACACCGGTTAGACATGTCCCTAAGGTAACAAAGTGTGATCGCTTCATTTTACATGCGCCTTACATTAACAACAACAAAAGGTTGGTATAAGGACATGCGACGGTGGATGCATCAAAGACAATGTACCTACAAGGAGGCATAAAGTGGTGATGTCGAGTTTGTTCATGCTATGTGAGGGCAGCAAATCTAATCGAGACCTTTTACTATGTGAGGGCAGCAAACCTAATCTCGGAGACCTTTTACTATGTGAGGGCAGCAAATCTAATCTCGAGACCTTTTACTATGTGAGGGCAACAAATCTAATCTCGAGACCTTTTACTATGTGAGGGCAGCAAATCTAATCCACGAGACCTTTTACTATGTGAGGGCAGCAATTCTAATCCTGGAGACCTTTTACTATGTGAGGGCAACAAATCTAATCTTGGACATACTCTGATGACTTGTCCACTAGCCGCCACTTTCTATCCTTTTTTCAACCAATAATAGATTTGTTCCTTATCCAGTTTGTACTACCGTTTCCCATTATTTCCCTTTTCAACCAAGAGACCGGTTGGGTATCCGGTCTCTACTACTTTCACCATATTATTTCATCTTTGAATCAAGTCCTAGATTCATGCTACAACTTCCCCCCTTTCTTCGTTGTTTGAACAAAGTCCTAGATCGAATGCATGAAGTAGCTTTACCTCTAATAATACTAAAAATTTCGGTGGCTTTCGAAGAGCTGATGGGAGTAGAAAAAGATGCACATGTAGACACGTGGGGAGCTGGGGCAGTAGAGCAAGGCCGCTTTTGAAGAACTTATACCTGAGGGTCGTCGGGATGTCGGCGGCGGCAGGTCGGATCTACGGACAATACGGCAGGGAGGAAGAAGGGTCGGAGGACTCCCGAGCCGGGCCTGTGTCGAGAGAAGGCAGCCGTGCGGAGGATCGGGCCCCTCTTGCAGCTGTGGGTTTCCTCCCTCACCGGCGATGACCGCGTGAACGATGCACCTAGTCCTCTACACACACAAGCCGAAGGGATCCGGCTGGATCTGTGACCAACGGTGAGCAGAGAGAAAATGTCGCTACCGCTGTCTTGTTTATATCTGGAGAGGATGAGAGAATGAAGAGAGCAACCCTAGTAAAGCAAGCGCTCAGGCCCCTGCGTACATATATAGTGGAGTGATTATCTTTTTCTCTCCATAACAAGCGTTTCAATTTGTGTACGTGGCATTAAAGAAAAGAAACTCTCTATTTAAGGTGACTAACTGTACGACTCCTACTTACTACTATTAGTAGTATTGTTCACTTGTGCTCCCTGACCCTCCATTCTTTGAACAACCCCACGGGTGAATAAACATACAGTACTAGTATTTATATAGAACGAACAAGCTCATAATATTTTCGCGTAGTTAAAAGTTGAGGGCGGGACTTTTCCCTGGCAGTACGCGTGACAGTTTTCGCATAGGCGGTTTGACAGAGAGGCGAGGAGGGTGAGGGAGTAGCGGATTCAACTTACTTACTGTTGAAAAGGTCGGGCTATGCGATTTGACGGCGCGTTACTGCTGGAAAGACTTGTGATATGACTACTCACTATAGTCATGAATAACTGGCGGTACGACTCGGGTGATGCCCCTCTTCTGTTCCGCACTCTAATCTGGTGCATGACACGTATTACGTCGACCCGGATGATGCTGGCTGTCCCACATGTCGGCGAAGTAGTACATAGTAGTAAGAAGGAGCAAACAATCATACGGTATAAGTCTTTCTAGAGATTCCAACAAGTGACTACATACGGAGCAAAATGAGTGAATCTACACTCTAAAATATGTCTACATACATCCGTATGTTGTAGTCAATTTGAAATGTCTAAAAAGACTTATATTTAGGAACGGAGGGAGTAGTACTACTACTACTCACGTCGGAGGAGTGCGAACCACGACAGCCCAAGTGAATCAGCATGAAAACAATGTGCCGATATGGCCATAAAAACAATGTGCCACGGTCCGCATCAGTAGCATGTACAAGATTATTCCCTTTGTTTGGATCCTCGAGTTAGAGCTAGTTTGGGTTGAAATAGCCTCAAATTATCCAAACAGGAGGGGTTAGTTTGAGCTAGTTTGCTCTAACCCATCTAAAAAAACTAGCCCGGTGGAGAGGTTCTAATTGGGTTAGTTCTCCTCGGGCCCACTAAAAGAGAACTAAAAAAATATCCCCTGCCCGCACTAAAAAAATATGTACGGTGAAGCGTAGCTGCGGTTCGAAAAGGATACCTAAAGTGATGACAGGTATAGGTCGCACACACCCAACTAGTGGTAGTACTAGACATACGACTGCTTTTTCCCTAAAAAAAGAGGTACAAGTGCTCAATACTCCTATTCTATCAACGCGAGTCCCATCTGACAATAGCGTCCGTGCTACAGCTAGCTCTTCTCCCTCGTTTCTCTCTTCTAATTATAAACTAAGCCGACACCCGGTGGGCGGGGTGGGGATTTGCCGATGGTCGGTTTGCTCAACTGCGTCCCCACCTCACAGTGAAAACGTTACTACTGGAATAAAAATGCCATATACTCCTATACTAATAAAACATTAAGGCCACGAGGTGATGCAATGCTGGTTACAGGAGGCAAGAAGAAGAGATGCATCCATCGATGACGTCCACCTCCTCGACTCAGGGCGCCGGCCCACCGAACGGGGCTAAGTAGCGATGGTTTTCGTGGCGGTAGACGTGCTTCGAACAATGGCGCCCAAAGATTCCAGCCATTTGGAAGAAGGCCAATGTCTTTCTGTCCTCGCTGACCTTGTAGTGGCCTATGTAGACGATTTCCTCGTAGACATGGATGTGCAGGTCGACGGTTTCTTGCATGGCGAGGCGCTGCGCGACGAGCGTGGCCTCGAGGTGCACATTCTTCATCGCAACCTCCGGCACCTGCAGGGCCACCAGGGCTTGAAAGAGTTCGTCACCATGGAGGACGATGAGGGTGGCAGGAAATGAGGAGCACGGGCGCTGGCTGGAGCAAGACGGCAAGTCGTCGTCAGCGCTTCTTGACGGCGACGAACTTGCGGATGGAGTTGACCATCATGTCATCCATGCAAGAGGCGAAGCCAGCATCGGCGAGGGCTACGACGCCGGCGGTCGCCAGCACCGTCTGGAAACATTGCGCCTCGTCTATCGCGTGTCAGGAGACGTTCCCGTCGACGACGAGATGCCTATGGTGACTTCGTAAATTTCAAGATGATAGTACTAGTATACTCAATATTGTGCACCGCGACCAAGACCGAGAGGAAAACGAGAGAACTACGTATTTATTTACGGTGTAGATTCACTCATTTTGCTCCATATGTACTCTGTCTCGGTGTAGTCTAGTCACTTGTTGAAATCTCTAGAAAGGCAAATACTCCTTTCTGGTTTACAGGGCTATACTAGCAAGTACTACAATAGTGGGCTCACATAGCAATTTTGTCTCATGCAAGAGCCTGGCTATATCGTGCTCCAAGGTTCATAGAATCGCCACGTTTGGGTTGCACTTGGCTCTTCGCCTCTTCGAGAAGGCGAACAATGATGTTACTACTATCGCTTCTCTGATGATCGAATCCCGCTACATGTTAGTCCACCGCGAGCGGAGGATAGCTTGTTGTATTACTATAAGCAAAGGCCTGTCCTCGTTTGCAAGTCACCGCGCGCATGGGCAAGGGAGAAGGCTTGTACAGTAAAATCAAGCTTCTCCTCGTTGTACGAGTTGACGCGACACATCATAGCATGGCCCCACATGGTTGCCTCTAAACTTGGCTGAAAGACCCATGATGTACAATACCCCATTTGTCTGCAACCTCTAACATTTACCCCACCACAAATTAAAATATATATTCTGTCTTGACCAGATGAGCATGCAAACTAGAATCACCGGGATGGCAGGTAGGGCTGTAAGATTATTTTAATCAAAAAAATAAAGCATGGAGCCGACCCCAATGATTTTAAGCTTACAGGCACGGTACACGCTATCCTAGACTACTCTACACATGAAACTGCCACACTAGCGTCTGGGCTGCACTTGGCTCTTCGCCTCTTCGGGAAGTTGAACCATGGCCCTGTTTAGTTTCATGAGTTAGAGTTAGTTTGGGTTAGTTTGGACTCAACTAACTCAAAAATATCCAAACGGGAGGGTTAGTTTGGGTTAGATGCATCTAACCCATCAAAAAATCTAACCCACCCAAGAGGTGCTTATTTGGGTTTGTTCTTCTTGGGACCACTAAAAAAACACCTTTTCTCTCACTCTCCCCGCAGCATACCCCCTCGTCTCCTTGCGGCCCGTCCGCCCGCCGGTAAGCAGTCGCGGCTCCTTGCACGACCCGTCCCCGTCGGTCTCGGCCAGCGCGACTCCTTGCACAGGGATGGCAGATTCGGTCGGCGGGCTGTGCGAGAGGCTAGCACGGCTCCTTGCCGGGCGCGTCCGTGTCTGCCTCGGCTAGGCTCACTCCGCCAAATCCAGCAGGAAATAGGGTCCAAAGTAGCCAATGATGGAGTACTACTGCAGTGGAGGAGTACTACAGTATGTTTCTGGCCATCTAACACCGATTGAACTGCTGCATGTCCACCGCGTGCGGGAGGGAGAGCGTGTAGCAAACGAAAGCTTCTCCTAGTCCTGCCAGCCACCACGCTCATGGGCGAGGAAGGGACGCAGCTTCATTGACTTAGTGCTCCTACCTTTGCGTCTATGACAGGTGGGCCCAACAGGTCGGTGGCCCACCTGTCATGCAGCCAAAGGCAGGTGCGGTTAAGGCGAGAGGGCGTTGTAGTAATCAAACTTCTCGGTCTTGTATGAGTTGACGCGACACATCAAAGCACTGCACTCGATATATTTCAATAATTTGCATTTACCGATGCATTAATTACAACGCATGCATGCATGCCGTGACTCTCCTTTTGATACTTGCATGTGTTGATTTAATGCACCTTGAAGTAGTATGTGACGGTAAAGCTTTGTAATGCCCCGACCCTAATAAAGCGAGAGATGGTTGTGCACGAGGAGGGCGAGATCAAGCAGACGGAACAGGACCCGACAATGGAGCTCTCTATGGTCTCAATGGACCTCACCTTGCTCCACTACCCCTTGTGCCTCCGCCCCTTGAAGCCTCCAGTGTATGAGGTTCGAATGCACCTCATCCGTTCGGCTGATCGAGCAAGGTGCAGGTTTCTTGATTGATGTGTTGTTCGATTGATTTGTGCAGTGCAAGGGAGGGCACCTGGCTTGCGCGGACTGCGGCGCCGAGCGCCCCAGGAACCAGCGGCAGTGCCAAAAGTGCGAGCGCGGTGGTGGCTTCGACGTGCGGAACACGGCGGTGGACGCCGTCCTCTCCTCGGTGAGGTTGGAGTGCCCGCACAAAGGCTGTGGGCTCTACGCCACTTACCACAAGCTCGCCGATCACCAGAGCGTGTGTCCACTCGTGCCCTGTAAATGCCCCATGCCCGTCTGTGGCTACGAAGGCCCGCCGCCGGTGCTCTCCCACCACATCAGCACCGTGCATCCCATGCCGTGCACAGATCCGATCTGACAAAGGCGCTCCACCGCAAGTGCCACCGCCGAGCCACGACTCTTCTTGTTTGTGGAGGAGGACGGCGCGCGTTTTTCTTGGTCGGCGGCGTGTTTCGACATCGGCGCGCCTATCACCGTGTTTAAATCAGATCGAGCGGGCGCCCCCACCGCCGCACTACGTGCTAAGCTGTCGGCGAACTGCTCACGGGGAGCCCATAGGCGGGACCGACGCCGTCAAGGTGGAAATGGAGGTGACAAGCAGCGGGGATCTGGCGGCGTCGCCGTGCGTGAGTTGACCTTCTTCACGATTCCGCCTAAGCTGCGGGCCGGGCTAAGCCGGTGTCCTCCATATTCAAATTGACAAGCTCACGTCCTAAATGATTCTACGGTGCCTTCTGTTTATCTTAGTAATATGCTAATATAGGGGTTAGCTCGGTCTACTTTAGCTTAAGAGATGGTGGGTTTTGGTGGCGATGCAACAATTACCTCGACATCAGGTCAGCAGTGAAAGTAATTTCGAACAGTCGAATGGATATTTTGTGTCTGTTGGATATAAAGATCCTTTGGGTAAGAAGTAACAGCTTATATGCTTTTTTTTAAACGGAACAGCGATTGTATAATTTTTGTTGACATGCACTAACATTTTTTAAGTTAAATATTTAGTCAAAATTTGGCACAAATTACAAAGGGGACTAATAAACTAGGATGGAGGTAGTACCACGCTATATTTAATTGCAAACCTGTTCACACCGATCACAACCTAAATGGTTTCCCACTTAGGAGCGTATTAGTAATACTCGGTTATAAATACTATACTATGCGCTCTGGTTCATCATGTGTGGGCACTGCGCAACGAACATTTTATTATCCAAAATTTGCTTGCTCTTCTTTAGCATGTTCCTCCTCCGTTCTTCTTTAATAAGTACTCTCTCTGTTCCTAAATACAAGTCTTTGTATAGATTCCACCATGGACTACACATGGAGCAAAATGAGTGAATCTACACTCTAAAATGTATCTGGATGCATTTGTATGTGATCCATAGTGGAAATCTCTACCAAGACTTATATTTTGGAACGAAGGGAGTATGATAGTAGTACAGTATGTTCCTTGTAGTGAAGATGAGTAGGGACATTTGCAGTGTAGAGGTCTATACGGTCGATTGTGATGGACACTTTGAACTCTTCGGGCCTCTTTGATTCGTAGGATTTTGTAAACATGGGAATAGGATTTGTAGTAGCCTGCCCACTTGAATCCTATAAGAATAGCAAGGAAATGCAGGGAGCTGTGTTGCTTTGAGAGTTACACTGATATTAATAGTACCGCACCTTCAGTTGAAGACATCTGGTATCCAAAGCCTTTCTAGCCGTACCGGCAATACTAGCACATATATTCCAGCAAGTTCCACTTTGCTGATTTTACTCTGATGCTTACGTTTTCCCATTATATCTACACTATGATCTGTGTAGCTGCTTTGTGTCGCACTAGCAGCAGTTCACTTTTGAAGCTAAACACTGCAATGACTTACAAAATTGGCACCAAGGCATTGAGTGCCATTCTGGATGCAATGAAACTCATACGCTCCCCACCTGTTGATTCTTGTTCAAAATATGATCCTAATGTCTATTCTAACCTCGAGGAGTCAAAGGCAGATGGCCTGTCCTGTTCACCCATCAAGGTGCCTGTTCTAATTTGGCAAGGTTTTATTGATTGCACGTATCTTGCATATGTTGTCTTGCATTTCTTCTACTTTGTTGCACCACCATCTGCTTAGTTTACTCATCATATATGTCGAGATGCCATGCCCATCCATTATCAATACATATTCCATATGTCATCATACCATGTTTTTCCACTCAAATGATGTTCTTGTGCATCAGACATCAAAAAGGAAGAGGGTGATTGCCGAACCTGAAGGAGCACCAGAAAAGTCCTTGAAAAACGTGGTTGTGCCGGAGAAATCAGACATCACCCCACTTATATTGGTTGTACAACCAGTGACACAAAACGTAGGACCGACTCTAGCAGACTGTACCCATACTTCACTAGCCACACCACTAGCCCCACCACACAGGACCTGCACTCCAGCAAAAGGTGTGCCGATTTCATTGCCATAGCACCACTGCACCACGAAAAATCCCACTCCAAAGAAAAAGTACAAGCAATTCCACCGTCAAGACCTATCCCAACTGCAGAGACGGACAATTCCTGTAGATTGGAACCCCATTCTAGTTATTCCCAGTTTAAAAGACAACGCTTTCAATGTTGTTAGGGACTACGTGCATATATTCCCATCATGGGAAGATTATAGTGAAGACAAACACCATTTTCACATCTTCCTGTCCCACTTACGTGTAAGTGCTATTATGGTGATTATTTTCCTGTTTCCTGCTGATTGAACACATCAATGATTTATGTTACATTGTTGTAAGTAGGTGAGGGTCAATCTGGATAGTCATGACGAGCAAAGCTTGCTTACGCTTTTCAAGGAAGCATTGCAGCAGTATCGGTGTTACCTGAGGAAATCACACTTTGATGGCAAGTCTATAAACGAATTTCTGGTGAAGTCTCCTGTGCTAAATTTAGAAGACACTGAATGGAAAAACCTTGTTATGCACTGGTCTCGTTCCGAGGATGAGGTACTGTCTATGATATCGCATGACAATTTGAACTTCTACTTTTCCGCATGTGCCTTACGGATCTTTTTGCGGAAATCTGCTCGAAAAAGAATTCGGTTTGAAAAGAACGACGAGGATATCACAAATATGCTGCCTGTTGCTTTGCTCTTGTTAGTATCTGTTGTCCTGTATCACTATACTTGCATACATACCTGGTTCATTATGTGACAGCAGTATGCATGATAGCTTGCTTATCAATTGTTCGTTCCAAATTATCTGATCTGTATGAATGGTTACATTAGTGTAGAATATATCCAATGCCAATAAATTTTTTTAGCTCTGCATTGTTCTTGTAAGTACCTGCTGTCCTTTATGAGTGTACTTATACTGATAGGTAGTTGTTCATGTACCATCACTCTGCAGCTTATTTTCCTTTGCCCTCCATTTTCTACACATAAGATCTATATTTACTCTTACCATAAGGTTGGATAACACCGATGGTACCGAAGAAGTTTAGCTCTGCATTGCTCTTGGCTGTACCTTTTGCCTGTATCGATGTACTTACATTTATAGCTACTTGGTTATGTAGCATCACTCTTCATCTTATCTTAAATATTCTCCATTTTTTCTTATATTGTCACATCTATATTTACTCTTAACAAAATGTAGAATAAAGGCAATGCTTATGAAGAAGATTCTGTGGTAAACTTCTTGAATCCCCCATCGGCATGGACAAGGGCTTTATAGAGCCTGCCTTCACCAATAATGTAAGTTTGTCCTTCTCAAGACTTCAAACTTTGTTGTGTATATTTGGTTAGGCATGACTGCAACAGCTGTTTATTTTTTGGTGTTTGCATCAAATTGCATGTTTAAAGTTTATTACGTATAGTTCATAAACAAAAGTTTGTCCTTCTCAATTTAAGTTTTCAGTTGTACAACCAAGTTCCTTCTTCATACCATGTAAATTAAACTATACAGAGCAAGTGATCTTATTTTGCCAATCTAAAATGGGATAAATTGACAACACACTAACCATTGATACTTATGAGTTCTTGATCGTAATCCGATTGGTGTCGTGAAGCGCCAACTCCTTCACAATGTCATTTCCTGCCATGTCTTGACCTGAACAATACCATATTGTGTTAATGCTATTTTAAAATGTGTCACTCTATTAAAGAAGAAATGTGATGAATTGTCAAGACTTATACTTATATGTGCAAAACCTATCATCGCTGCTTGTTTATCTTTTAGAGTGAGGAGGATATAAGTGTCAAACAAGTGCAGTCTCATCACTTGCTTTCGATTGTTTATGCTGCAGCTCCAGCAGGGCTAACCTTTCTTGAATTCTATTGAAGTGCTGTCGGTTTTCTATATTATTTTGTCGGCGTGTTTAATTGCACTGGTGGCGATCTTTGATGCCCAGTGTATGTAATCTGTTGTCTGCTTGTGCTTTATTATCATAGTGGCGAACTTTGATGCCCAGTGGATGTAATATGCCATAATTTCTTTATTGTATAGTCTAGGTTTTTTTTCTTATTCACTATGCTGTAATTATTTTACCGTATATATATCCTGTTTTCGCAGTAAACCGGCCAAACCGTAAAATTATAGTACATAATCAGGTCGTCATGCAAATCACTATGTATGATCTGCATCATGGGCCCCGTCATCTTGGTCCGTTAACAGGCCTAAATGTAAATTGGCCCACTAGTAGATTCGGGCCTTTAATAGTCTGAGTAAACCGCCGGCCCAATTTTCCCAAGAAAACTCAATGGGCTTTTAGGAGGCTGAAAAGTAGGTTGGACACAAACGTCTTTAACAGCTCACGGGCGGCAAAGCAGTCGAAATAGACCCCGGCCCATGATTGTGCCAATCAAATCATGGGCTTAGAATAAGCCAAAATTGTCTCGGTCCTTGTTTGGCCCAATCAAATTATCGTCTGTGAGCAGGCCGGATGCAAACGGGGCCGTAGTTAGGCCCAACTATATGACGGGCTTTTAACAGGCCGAAGTATATATAGGGCCGAAATGTTAAACGGGACTTTAACAGGCCGAAACTAATATCGGGCCGAATTACTAAATGGGCCTTTATCATGTGGGCCAAAAAGCATAGCGTCCAGTTGACGGGCCGAATCTGATATGGGCTATAATTTAGCCCAAAGCCTCTCAAAGGGCCGGACCTGATCTGGGTCGTAATTTGGCCCAGAACGTGGTAGGCTTTTAACGGGTCGGATCTCATATGGGCCTTTATTAGGCCCGGAACGTGGCAGACTGTTAATGGACCGCATCAAATATGGTCCGACATTTGGCCCAAAACATGGCAGCCTATTAATGGGCCGGGCTACTAGTGTCATCAAAATCTTTTGGGCCTTCAGCTGGGCCGGCCCATTATGGTCGGCGAAATCTCGTGGGCCTTTAGCTGGGCCGGCCCATTATGGTCTGCAAAATCTTGTGGGCCTTTAGCTGGACCGGCCCATTATGGTCCGCAAAATCTCGCGGGCCTTTAGCTGGGCCGGCCCATTATGGCGCACAAAATCTTGTGGGCCTTTAGCTGGGCCGGCCCATTATGGTCCGCAAAATCTCGTGGGCCTTTTGCTGGGCCGGCCCATTATGGACCGCAAAATCTTGTGGGCCTTTAGTTGGGCCGGCCCATTTAAACTTTATGGGCCAATTTTGGGCCGATCCACGTGTCAACATTTCATAAGCGCATCTCGCCCATTGGATGAGTGACACCTGTGCCAACGGGGAGCTGCCACGTGTTTCCTCCAGCCAATGATGATTTTACACGTGGAAACTCGCCACTGGTCCGGGTTGTTAACGGGTTATCAGATCCAAAACCGGACCCAAAAGCTTAACGGTGTTCCGTTACGGTGGATGCCACGTGTCGGTCACCCTTGACGAAAGCACTTCTGTGACGCACGATTTTTCGTCATGGAAGTGGACACTTCCGTGATGATAATTTTGGTAATGTCATGGAACACTTCTATGACAGCACAGGTATGACTATCTTGATTCCGTCATAAAATCATCATGGATGTACATGCATGATAGAAAACGTGACCTAATGTGACAAACACGTATCATCACGGAAGTGTATTTTTTTTGTAGTGAAGTGTTCTCTGAGTTCATCTCAGTTGTCTCAACCAGACCTACAATTAATACAACAATTGGAACTGGTCTACCAAATCGTCGTGTCTTCACCGAGCCTACCTGGTTTTAAATTCCTCACTCTTACCTTTACGTTATTCCGCTGTTGAAGAATTTGTGATCTATCCTCTAAAAAAATTGAACTAAAGAATTTCATCATGCTGTTTTTCATCTCTTTAGTTCATCTTCCTCATGCTTGAATGCTGTATGATTGCATGTTCTTCATCTGTATGTATCCTGTATGCATGCTTTCCACTACTGTGATGAATTAGTTGCCTTGCGTTTCTATTTCGTCACTTTGATCTTCGTCAAATTCATCAGAGTTTGACGAATTTCAAAAAATCTCCCATGCACCCCCCTCTGGGAGTAAACCTGTGCTTTCAGTTCTCCTCCTGGTCATTGTCGTGGCAGTGAGGAGCGTGGAGAGTAGCCAGTAGCAGCCGGCGGCCTCTCGCTCGAGCCGGTCGACGCGAACCTGGAGCGTTGCGGCCTAGTCCTCGACCATCGGTGACGCACGCGTGGAGGGAGGTGGAGGGAGCTCCTTCTAGAAAGGAAGCCCCCACCACAACTCGTTATCGTCCTTGTCTTCACCGCAGCCTCCGCCGTCATCCTTCTCCCTCGTCACCGCTAACACCGGTCCCAACACTGGATCACCATGGACACCAGCACTGCCTCCTTCCTTCCCCATCCTCCTGATGGAAAAATCATCAGAAATACACGAGATTCATCATACGCTGGTCGCAACACCTCGCCAACTCCCATGCTCTCTTCTGCATCAGAGAGAGAAGAGGATTGGGGTGGGATGCAGTGGGTGGTTGAGGCGTGGAACACATTAGATGAGAGCGAGAGAGACCGGAGTGAAAATGTTTGCTCTGAAAAGTCAGGACATCGAACTATCGCAAAATGTGACGTGGCCATTCCTCCTGGTCAATATTTATGCAAACGATCCAACGATTATTACAGCATTCGTCCCGAAATACTTAAAATCCGACGTTAGATTTTTATCGATTCGGAAAATACACATACAAGTTCTAAAACTTCTAAAGGTGTTTATTTTTGATGGATTTTCTTGACTCCAATACCTCCTTTATTAATTAGCTACAATTGTAGCATCAGAAATAATCAAAGGGATAAGACACCTGGGGCTACATCCAACCAAGCACCACGAGGATTAAATTTAACTACTCTAACTAGTTCAAGGGCTACTCTATTATTCTCCGTAAAGCAATGTACATAGATGACGAGGGAAGTCCAGTGACATAAAGTAACAATCATAAAAATTTGGCACTAGCAACAGAGGATGAACTCCCTTCCTGAAGTGCCGAAATGATCTCATGGTTGTCTGAATTTACTTCAATCTAGTAAGGGCTCCTTTGATTTAAAGGATTTTCATAGAAATTTTGGAGGATTCGAATCATTAGAATTTTTTTCTATGTTGATTGTTTGATTCATGGGATTGAATCCTATAGGAATTTTTTCTAAAGATTTTTTGTACTACTTCCCATAGAATTTCTAGCATCCACTCAAACCTCTTTGAAAGAATCCTTTGTTTTTCCTATGATGCAATCAAATAACCAGAAATCATGTAGAACTGAGATGAACATGACATTTCAATCCTATGTTTTTCCTACTCCAGCGTTTTTAGAATCCTGGGAATCAAAGAGGCCCCAAAGGAGTTTTTTTCAATGAATTTTTGGGACTTTTTAAGAGTAAATCCAACGCGGCGACCCATTTCGTCCGCATGCGTCCGTTTGGGTCACTACGGATAGAAAATTCAGCCCAACGCGCTGACCCAAACGGACGTGCGTCCGCTTTTCGTCCACCTGCCAACCCATTCTTGGCCCATTTTTTAGCCTTATTTGCGTCGGCGCGGACACGAGGTGGACGCGCGCGATGCGCGCCAACTACTCCCCTGGCCCGCGAGTCGGTGGCAACCTCCACCATTTCCCTCCACTTTCCTCAAAACTCTCCCGCCCGCGCGCACTCCCGCCGCTTGCCATGGACGACGACTTCGATGCCGCCGTCGGCCTCGCCTCCCTCGCCTTGTCCGGCATCATGACCACCCCCTTCGGCAAAGGCAAGCCTCCCCTCCCGCAAGACCATCGCCGCGCCCAAGCCGAAGAAGAAGCTAACGCTCGAGGAGCGGGCAAGTGAGTCGGTGAAGAGAAAGGGCCGGAGGCACGCGACGGACGCCAGGGAGGAAGCCATCGCGGCGGCCGCCATCGCCGCCGCCGCGCAGCAGGAGGCCACTAACGCCCGCGTTGTGGCGACAACGAGGGAGGCGCTGATGTACCTAGGGTTAAACCCTGGCCAGCACGACCTCGTCAATGCCGTCGTTTCCCGGCCAGCACCGGCTCATCTGTCTTTCCTCAGATGGTGCTGCCCGAGTCGCCCCGCACGTCGGCGACGCAGCCGATGCGCGACTTCCATGTCTACCCGCAAGCCTCCTGACTCTCTGGGGAACGCTCCCCCAAGGTGAGTGTGGTGACGCCTTCCATGCCCGCGCCCGCGCCCATCGACCTCAACGCCACACCGATGGCCGGTGGCTCGTCATCCAGAGGAGCGAGGAAACGCGCGCGGCACATGCCAACCAATGTGTTGTCGGGCGCACGCAACCTGTTCAACGGAATGCCGGCCTCCGGCGACGATGACTACATGCAGAACATCATCTTCGAGGGTGGTGCGGCGGCCGCTGGGGCTGGCTACGATCTCGACGAGACACAAAGCCAGGACGGCCGAGGGGTGTTCACGCCGTCCACCTTTGATCAAGATCAGGTCAGCTTCATGCATGATCAGGTCGGGCTGGACCTGGACGGCTTCCCGCTCGACCATGAGTTTTCGGAGGACTACGAACTCGAGGAAGAGGATGAGTTGGACATTGAAGGGGAGCCTTTGTTCGAGGATGAGCTCGCCAACCAAGCCGCCGGGGGGAAGACGGAGCGCAAGAGCAGGCGGACGAAGGCATACACAGTGGCCGAGGACAAGCTCCTTTGTGAGTGTTGGAGGGACATTGGGCAACACCCCGAGACCGGCGCCGAACAAAAGGCATAAACCTTTTGGACTCGTGTCCACCGTGAGTTCCATGAGCGCAAGAAGTTTCTGCCATACCAAATGCAAATCACACGCGGGTGGCTGTCCATTTCGAAGCGTTGGAAGGTGATCCAACAAGAGTGCAACAAGTTTTGTGTCACTCTTGAGAGCATCAAGGCACACCCCGTGAGCAACATCGGCATGCAAGACATGGTATGCTAGCAAGCGCCCCTCTTTGTGCCATTCCGTTTATGCTTGCATGTCCATTTCCATATCCATTTGCCAATATGCTTGCATGCAATTCATTTGTAGGCATTCCAAGCTTTGGAGGCATTCAAGGTCCAACACGATGGCAAGTCCTTCAACCTCTCCCATTGTTGGAGGGTCATCAAAGACGAGGGGAAGTTCAAGACGCAATATGCCGCCCTCATGTCACGTGGGGGGAAGAAGGCCATGGAGGAGGTTGGGGACGGCGAGAAGCCACGGCCGCGGGGGAAGACCAACTCCAAGAAGGAGGACAAGCGGGATACGGCATCGAACGCCTTGATGGCAACCGTGAAGGACATGATGACAAAGAAGGACTCAAGGAAGGAGAAGCGCCGGCAAGACAAGGAAGAACAAATAAACGCCTTCATGAAGACCCAAAGGAGGAGGCTTGAGATGGAGGCGGAGAAGCAAACGAGGATGCTTGAGATGGAGGCCGAGAAGCAAGCCAAGATGCTAGAGATCGAGACCGCCAATGCCAAGGCCAAGGCGAAAAGAAGTGGCTCTCGCTAGCATGATGACGGGGGTGGAGATCATGAAAGTGGATCTCAACATCGTGTCGCGAAGGAAGAGGCCGTAGTTCGAGAAGATGCAGGCCGACATGCTCAAGTTCGACGACGAGTCACCTATGACGGCGAGCGCCATCCTTTTTTGTATGCCGGCTAGTGTGCTGGCATGACCACGGCCGTGATGGCGTGGTCGAACTCCCGTCCCTTTTTTTGTGTGCTGGCATGTGTGTCGACCGCTGGCAAGTGCGCCAGCCGAACTGTGTGGTGTTTTTTGAAGCTGTCATTTATATGTTGGCGCTGGCATGATGCCGGCATGAACTTCGGGCGACTTGGCCGCTGGCATCAGTCTTTTTTAGTTGTATCGACCCAGTCGAACTATGGCCGCGAGCCTTTTTTAAAATTTACATGCAGACATAAAATGGCTCGGCGCGTTAGACACATTACTGACTCAAATCTCAAACGGGACGGACGTCGAGCAAGCGGCCGACCCAAACGGATAAAACCGTCCGTTTGGGTGGGCGCGTTGGTAGATTTTTTAATACCAGTAATTTGGTCTCCACGCCGGCCAGCAGCTGTATCTCCTCGTCGGTATCGACGACGTAGGGTGCACGTCTCTGCAGTCCACACCTCACATACTTTGACGAGCTCGTCGTCTCGCTCGCTCGCGGACAGTCGTCAGCCGCGACAAGGACGCCAACCCACCCTGCCATCCGTCATCCACTCCGCCCGTCCCTCCCACCCCCACCAACCAAAACCCACAACCGCCGAGGTCGTTGCGCCTCCCCTCCCCCGAGCGCCTCCGCCCCCGCCCCCGCCCCCGCCTGCCCCCTCCCTCTCGCCACCTGACGACGCGACGACGGAGGGCTCGATGTCGTTCCACTACCCGGACCACGGGCTCGCGATGGACGCGGCGGCGGCCGCCGCGGCCGCCGCCTCGTCGCCAAACCCTAGCTTCTCCCCCGGCGGCGGCGGCGGGGAGAGGGAGAAGGCGGCCATCGCGGCCCACCCGCTGTACGAGCGGCTCCTGGAGGCCCACGTCGCCTGCCTCCGCGTCGCCACCCCCGTCGACCAGCTCCCCCGCATCGACGCGCAGATCGCGGCCCGACCGCCCCCGCTCGCCGCCGCCGCCGCGGCCGCGGGCGGGCCTTCCGGAGGCGAGGAGCTCGACCTCTTCATGGTATCTATGGCCTTCACGCCCCTGCCTATTTTTTCCCGCGTTGCCGCTGGGCGCCGTACATGTCTTCTGTATATGCTTCGTGTGAACAATTGGAATTCGGAATAGGGAGAAATTGGGATAGAATTTGCATAGGTTTTGATTAGGGCCAGTGATGGATTTGTGATGTGCTCCTTATGGTGAATTGGAGGGTCAATCTGACTAGTGGCTGCTGGTTATTGTAACAACACTACTAAATAGCCTTATCAATTTGTTTGTATGAATGAGAAATGAAACCAAAGCAGATACAATATATATCCTATACTAAGGTTCATCGATATATTCGCACCATACTTGTTGAAGCAGTGATAAGCCATGGGTGCCTTTTTGTGGTATTAACAGCTTATTTGGCACACCTGAAATGTCATACTAGTATACCTACTCGCCTGTATGAATTGCCCATTTCTGTCTTTGCTTCGATCTTCTTTAGTAGTGCTAAAATGCTTTTATGTTGCATGTCCGGGTTCTAATTATCCTTCATTGGCTTGCAGACACATTATGTATTGCTTCTCTGTTCATTTAAAGAACAACTCCAGCAGCATGTACGTGTTCATGCAATGGAAGCAGTGATGGGTTGTTGGGAACTTGAACAATCCTTACAAAGTCTAACAGGTAAATGAAAGCTTTTATCTGTGTATATTGCTCGAGCAGAGTGGCAGAAATTCTCCAGTATATAGTATGTAGTTATTTATAACGCGGAAACCAAAAAGCAAGGTGGCTGAAGTGAAAAGTGAAAGAAAAATGGATGTCAGGCGGATAACATAATTAAATATTTTAAAAGGTTTCACACTGTGTAACCTTCGAGTGATGGGATTAACTGATTTAAGAAATTTCCAACTATCATAGACCTTTGATGCTTATGAGCTTCCGTTGTATGTTATTATACTTATATTCCATACGATCAAAGAAAGGACCAGGTTCCACTATCTTACCAATAACGGTGCAGAGATCCAGTGCAAAAACAGACAACAAAAGCAATTCAGCTACCGCCCTAACACTAGCAGCAGTAGAGGTTCGATCTAGATTTACAGCCAGAGAGGCATACAATACCAAGGGCTGCAAAAGCGGCACTCCAGCCAACACCGGGTACAAAAGATGCCTAACACCTAAGCCAACCAGCGACTTTCAGGATCACAAACAGCAAGAGCGAGCATCCATCAAAACACTCTCGGTCATCACGTGCACCATGAGAAGGATCAACAGTTGGACCATTTCCTTCACCAGGCCCAGGATGAGTAATATGATGGGTTTCACCTCCAGCTTCATGCGCATCATCATCATGCAGGGCAGGCGCTTTAAGTTGCAGTGCCACAGCCCCCATTTCTAGGGCTGCTTGATCATCGGCATTTTGAAGACCTGCGCAATACAACAGGAAATAGCACAACTGCACGAGTAGCAAATTATTTCCGCAGGTTATCTAATTAATTGTTTATTTTAAAACAAGCTCTGTATCTAAGCTGCACATATCCGAGCATAATGCTGCAAGGACAACAATCTGGATCTTCTGATTGGCAGGAAGATTTCTGGGTATCCACCAAAAATACTTGGAGAAACACCAGGCCTGCCCCTACACCAATCCATCTGCTCCAAACACCACATGTATTTAGCAGCAGGCCAGCCAAAGTACAAGCGGTGAATGCTCTCATGTTGAGGACAAAAGCCACGCAGAGGGTCCCCTGCCCATGGCCTTTTTACCATGTTGTCCTTGGTTACTATGGTTGTGCCAGATCAGCCAGAACCAAATTTTAATCTTTTCTGGAGTTTTGTCTTTTCAAAGATGCTTAAATGATCAATCAGGACCATAATCTGATATGTGCGTATAGACAGTGAACTTGCCAAGCTTGGCCCTAGGGATGCAAGTGGACGGCGTCTGCATGTCCGCGACCGTCCGCGAACAGAAAGTTTATACTAACACGGTTATTAAAGTAATGAAGATTAGTGCAATTTTTGCTTCGCGGATGGTCGTGGACATGCGGACGCTGTCGCTTGCATCCATGTCCAGCAGGTTACAGCTGCGTTTTTGTTCAGAGCCACCCTGAGCTCAGTTCGTGGTACTGCAGCCTGTTCTTGCAAATCTCCCCCCAACCATCTCCTAATGTTACATTGCCACCCTCTATCCGCCCTTTGCCTGACACTCCGCCCTTTGCCTGACACTGCACCCAAGATCATTACTGATTGCAAACAGGTCAGGATTGTTTTGGCTCAGAAGCCTTGAGCTGTGCCAAGTATATCTTCCCAGAAGCCAGTCTGCCTTCCATTACCTATTTTCAAAGTTCAAGAAAGCGCTAGGCGTTAATTATGCGCTTGGCCACCTACTTGCGCTTTTCTAGCTTAGGCAGGCGTTTGTACTGTAGCATGAAGGAATAAGCTAGATGGGCTGGCCTAGCCCATTAAACCACATGCACATCTTCCTATTCTCCTACTAAAGCTTTCATATGGTGCACAATCGACAGAAAATCTAGGTTTCGTCCTCACGCCGCCTCTCCCCCACGTCCTCTCTCCCTTGCTGCATGATGCCGCCTATCTCCCTCTTCCTCTGTCCCTTGCTTACAAAATGGGAACCAGCAGGTGAAGCTTGATATCTCGCTGGAAAATCTTGTTCCCTCGCTGGAATCGGTTGATGTATCGTTTGAGTGGTTGAATCCTCGTCGGCGAGGATGGATCCTCGCAGGGGACGTCAAATCCTCGCCGGGGAGATTGATTTCTTGCCTGAGAAACGTGATTCCTTGCTGGAAACGCTGATTTCTCGCTGGAGGACCTCGCCGGCCGCTTTTTTGAGCGCCTAGGGCCAAAACACTGATTTCTCTCTTTGGCTAGCGCCTAATAGTGCCTTTTTGAACTATGCCTATTTTCATAAATCCGCTAAGCAGATACCAAGATATGACGTTTACCAAATCAGCCCAACTTGCTGTATGAGCAGCACTTCGAGCAATCTGTCAAATCCTAGGTTGTATTTTTTAATTCTTTCTCACAATCTCCTCCCACATCCCTTCATTTTTCGCTAAATTCCATCTCCACCTACACAACAGGCAGATATTGAATTTCTCCAAGTCATGAATGCCCGAGTCAACTTTGTTCTTGGGTCTACATATGATAGGTCACCTAACGATATTGATATTTCCTTTTGGTGCCACCACCCTGGCAGAAAAACTTCCTAACTGTTCTGTTCATGTCATCAATATTTGTCTTCGGCAGCCTTTACATTGACATATGATAAATGGGGTTACTAGACATACTAGATTTAATGGGTTACTCTACCCCCACGGATAGAGTTCCTCCCTTCCATCCATCAAGTCTCTGCATGAGTTTTTCCTCCAATGGCGCCCACTCGGCCACATGTAATTTGCTACTACACACTGGTACTCTCAGGTACTCAATACACACTCTCCCTTTTGGGAGTTGAACATATCAGCATACATCAGACCCTTATCATCATCATCACTTCACTTTTCTGGAAGTTCATTTCAAACCTGACATTTGTTCAAACATGTAAAGCAGCAGCTTCAAATTCCAGGCACCTTCCAGCTTATCTTGTATGAACAAGATGGTACCATCAGCATACTGCAATATTGCTATGCCATGATTCATCAGATGTGCTACTAGCCCAACAAATAAATCATTTTCCTGTGCCAGCTGAAATTTATGCAGGCAACTTGCAGCAAAGTTAAAGAGAAAAGGAGACCCCTTCCCCACTCAAAGTACCATTCATGACCACAGATCTGACCATATGTTATTATACTTACGCCCTGCATTTCAAATTATAAAACGCCTTGGAATTTGCAGATGGAATTACTAGTGATTTGGCCCTTGTAATTAAGGAGAAGGAAAGTTTGATAAATGAGGGAAACAACGAAAACATCAGTAAATTAACATGCACGTCTTATTATTGCAAGAATAGGCAGGACAATCTTTGTTCTTACAATACAATATAAAGGCTTTATCCTTGCAATACAATATAAAGTGAGTATCTTCTTAGGCATACTAGCCTAGTGCACATGTGGAAGCCACATTACTTAATCTACCAAGTTATTTATGAAATCAAGACCCATTCATGAAATAGATACCAACAGTTAGTCTGGATTTGTTTAACATGCATTAAGTATCGAGCATATTTGGGTGGGAACTTTAATCTGTTGTGATGAATGAATGATTAGGATGCTCTGGTCTGCCTGCCAAAGTCTTCTTTCCCATAGCTTAAATTTGACTTATGCTTGTACGTTTTTCGGTTTTCTGTTTTGTGTGCCTTTGTGGACCACAGATGCCATAATTTTACTGTCATGTTTGAGGCTTCAGCAACAATTTTTATCAATCACAGCTTCAGTCACATGGCAGAATATGTATATAAAATGCTGACAAGGAATTCACTTTGCATACCTTAATTTTTCACTTTGGAACTTAATCTGCACATTTCTTAAGATGGTCTAGTCTTCAGATGTTTATATGTTTTACAAGTAGAACACATGTTTTTTGAGGATAACCTAATGAAAGTGTTGATTATGAAAGTGTTGATTATCATAAATAGAATAAATGGAAAACTGAGTTGTGCTTCTGTGGATTGATCCTGCAGGGGCATCTCCTGGTGAAGGCACTGGGGCAACTATGTCTGATGATGAAGATAACCAAGTGGATAGTGAGACCAACATGTTTGATGGAAATGATGGGTCGGATGGTATGGGCTTTGGTCCCCTGATATTGACCGAGGGTGAAAGGTCTTTGATTGAACGTGTTCGACATGAGCTGAAGAGTGAGCTTAAACAGGTAATAACAATGCAGCCTAAAAAGTGCTTCATTGCATCATTCATGGAAGAGTGACCAACATGTTTGACGGAAACATTCGTTGACTAACAAAAAGTTCCTACCTCTAGGGATACAAAGAAAAGCTGGTTGATATCAGGGAGGAGATCATGCGCAAGAGGAGAGCTGGTAAACTTCCCGGGGATACTGCAGCTACATTGAAAGCCTGGTGGCAAGCTCATTCCAAGTGGCCGTACCCTACCGTACGTGATACTACCATTTCCAAGCTTCATCTTGCTATTAGTTTCTGTCCATGACGAACAATTCCTGCCTGACCCATCCAGGAAGACGACAAGGCTCGCCTGGTGCAGGAGACGGGGTTACAACTGAAGCAGATCAACAATTGGTTCATCAACCAACGCAAAAGAAACTGGCACAGCAGCAACACAGCCTCCTCTAGCGAAAAGACCAAGAAGAAAAGGTAGCATACGGGAAAAGCCATATTTTTCCTTTTCCTTGACAACCTTGCACATTCTTGTTTATGGCTTCCTTTTATGCATGTAAAAAAAGAAACGTTACAGGTAATGACGGCACAGAGCAATCGTGGTAAACCGGGTCCCAGATGAAACAAACTAGATGTAAACTATACTTTTATCATGAAGATTGCTGCAGTATATCCTCTCCCTCTCTCTCCTCTTTCTTTCTGGTGGGGCAACTAGATACGAAGACTGTTCAGAAGCAAGTTCATTGGAAAGAAGTCATCAATAATAGTTGACCAAAAGTGGTAGTGACTCCGGACGTACAGTGTGAGTGTTTTGCTAATGTAATTTGTGTAAGCCTGTGTTGTATAACCGAGGAACGGAAGGGAGCATTGTGCTGGTGTATGTACTTGTATATTCGATTCATCTTGTAACATTATGTTAGACAAACATGGATGGGGTGTTCTGTGGGTGTGATGTACGGTGTGGTATGGTCTGGAACGAAAACCTTTTTGTTTGGGATGTACTGGAAGTGTGGAAGGCCAAGTTATGCAGTAGTATTTGTAAGTTCATATCTCATATATACGGATGAACTTGCACGACTAAGTTATGCAGTAGTATTTGTAAGCTCATATATACGGATGATAACTTGCATATGTACTTGTGAATGTGGTGGCTCTGCTCAGTTGTTCATCCGTTCGGCCTAATATAGGTGTAAATAAGAGTCATATATGTTACTCCCTCCGTCTCATAATGTAAGACGTTTTTCCACACTAATGTAGTGTGGAAAAACATCTTACATTATGGGACGGAGGGAGTAATATGTAGTAGTTTTGTAGATTGAATTGTCTTGTTTTGATTAACCAAACTGAATATGTAACCACTGGTTAAAGCAATATGTTTTGTGTTTGGATTGTCAAACGGAACTCTTTCCTGTGTTCTGGGAGGCAGCAGATATGGCCAGACATGCTAATACTGCAATGGTGTGATGTGACGTTCACAATATGTCGCACATAATGAAAGATCAGTAGCTCAATGTTAACTCATTATACACAAAAACTACCTAGAGGAAGAAGACAGCCTCCATTTCTGTCTGGGAAAACCAATGCCACTGCTTCGACCACTATCCTACTCCTACCTACAGGTACATAAATGCTACTCCATCTGTAAACAAATATAATACGTTTTAGCCTTTTAGGTCACTATTTCCACCGTCATAAAATCAACCGACTAAATCCCAAGCTTCTTGTCGACCCTGCCCTGATCGTCGCAAAAGTAGAATTGTCGGGTGCCTCACTGTGTATTATCTTTTTTTTCCTTTTTTCGCAGGAAACACTATGTAACCATCTACTATCATGAAAGAAAATTTCATTGAAGTAACCATCTACTATCATGAAAACAGAGGCTAAAATACCTATGTTCATAATCTTGTTGAATTTGTTGTCTCTTGAACCTAGTCGGCAACCAAGGTTTAGGGGATCGGTCCAGGCCATGCGCCGGGTTGAATCGTAACATAGAGAACGGCCATTGCCTACTATACAACGATTATTTCAAGTACGAGGACTCATTATTCTCTCCCAAGCTTTTCCGGCGACGCTTCCGGATGACGAGACATGTGTTCAATCGTATTTGGGAGGGAGTGGCGACTTACGATGATATTTCAAATGCAAGAATGATGTCCTTAGAAAGGTTGGCTTCTCCTCTTCTCAGAAATGTACTGTAGTTGTTCGAATGCTTGCATACGGAATTCCCAGGGATTGCGTTGTCGATGAGTATGTGCGCATAGGTGAGTCCACATGCCTTGCGTCATTGTACATGTTCTGCAAAGTTGTAGTTGTAGTGTTTGGTCCAGAGTACGTGAAAGAACCAAATGCTCAAGATACAACCCGATTGTTAGCGACCAATGAATCAAAAGGCTTCCCGAAAATGCTTGGAAACATAGATTGTATGCACTGGAAGTGGAAGAACCGACCATTTGTTTAGCAAGGGCTATACAAGTGACATGTTAAAGCTTGCACGTTCATACTTGAAGCTGTGACGTCACAAGAGTTACGGATTTGACACTCTATTTTTGGCATGGCTAGTTCCCACAATGACATCAACGTGCTTTAGCGCTCTCCGGTGTTTGCCAGGCTTTCGGAAGGCAACTCCCCAAAGGTCAACTTTAAAATCAATGGCCACCAATACAATAAGGGATACTACCTAGCTGATGGTATCTATCCTCAACGGTGTACGATTGTCAAATACAATCTCCAATTCCATGGGCATTGGCGGATCTAGGATTTGATAATGTGGGGGCAACCATGAACAACATTTCAATGGCTAGAAAGAAATATACACTACACTACACCAAAACATAATTTGTAAATTGTTTGAGGGAGCCATGGCCCCACGCTGGATCCGCCACTACCCATGGGAGAGACAAAGGCTATTTTACGAAAATAGCCTTCACCCTTACATTAACTCTTGTGTAGCCTCTCTCTAATCATCTCGCCTACTGTTTGTATCTCTAGACTTGCAGGTTCTCCCTAACCCCTCCCTCTCCCCCTCTCCAAATGTAAACATGTAACTTTTGGACTATCTTTTAAATTAAAGTCAGTGGGAGCCTCTCCCACTGTCCCAAGCTTTCAGAAAAAGGCTATTTTTCAAAAGAACAAGAGCGTGCTAGAAAGGATATGGAGCGTGCTTTTGGTGTGCTCCAATCTCGATAGGCTATTGTTCGACATCCTGCTAGAACATGGAGCCGTCAAAGGATCTGGGAGGTGATGATTGCTTGTGTGATCATGCACAACATCATCATAGAGGATGAGCACGATGACATCCTCTTTGATTAGGGGTGGGATTTTCAGGGTGAAAACGTTGAACCTGAGTATGCAGCAGCAATGTTTGCACAATTCACCTAATTTCATCAAAAACCGCATGATTGGATAACTCACATGCAATTTCAAAATGATTTGGTTGAGCATATGTGAATTCACGTAGGCAACCAAGAGATGTATCTGCTCTCCTTTTTAATGTATTTGGTACAATTTTAAACTCATTTGGTTGTATTAAATTATGAGATTTTTATTTATTGTGATGTAAAACTATGCAACTTATTTGTTTAATCATATGCAATCTTTTATTTTTATTTGTTTGTTTCCAAAAACAAAAACAAAAACAAAATCAAACACAAGAATTGCCATGGTCAAGAAAAGAAAAAACCCGCCATGCCATAAATAAATGTCATCCACTTAATAATAAAAATGGCATGTTCTTGACTATTAAATGCCATGCCCTGCATAATAAAAATACCATCCTCTTAATAATAAAAATGTCATGTTCTTGACTATTAAAATGCCATGCCCTGCATAATAAAATACCATCCTATTAAAAATAAAAATGCCATATCATTGACTATTAAAATGCCATGCTTTTAATAAAAACTGCCATCCTCCTGTTAAAAATTAGATAACACCCTGCGCGTTGCTGCAAAAATTCTTAGCAGTTAACATAGCAAAAATAAAATTATATATGAAAACAGTATCACATCACATTCAACCTAGAGGTAAATGAACTGTGGAAGCATGCTATATTGTCTTGTGACATTCAAGTTTACTTGTTTATTGTTGAACTGTGGAGGGCTTTTCATGTTCTTTGATGATGTGGAGGGCTTGTATGTGGTATAAAGTGGAAAGTTGTTGGTTGCATGGGCGCCTGATGATGTGGATGATTGCACGCGCTTGATTATGTGAATGACTTGCATGTGTATTTAAATGAAAAGTGGCATGTGTGAGGATATGTGATAGATTGCATGGTAAGATAAATAAAATGATAGGAATAAACTTCTTACGTATATAGGATGTGATGCTATTAATTATTAAATTGTCATGCTTTTAATAATAAAACTACCATCCTTTTATTTATAAAATGCCATGCTCTTAATACAAAAGATGTCTTGTGAGAAAGTAAAAATCCCATGTTTTAGAAGGCAAAAAAAAATGTCATGGTTTTTAGTAGAAAAGAAATTGGCATGCTACATATAATAAAAATGCACATGGCAAGTTAAAAAAATGCTATGAAAATAGGGATTTTTGAAACTATTTTCAGGTAAAAATGAATTCAAAAGAACATCAAAGTATATGTGAAAAACTTTACTGCATTTTATCATAAAAGACAACTCTGTTCAGTGGTAAACACCCATCTCACTCGATAATAAGGAGGCCGTGGGTTTGATTCCCACCCCAATGCCCCTAAGTTTTATTTTTCGTTGTGCAGGAGAAAAGGGCGTTCGCCAAGGAGCCGTTCACAATGAACTAGTACGGAAAACTGATGTGGCACCATCATTGCGTTGTGATATATATTTTGTGATATATATGGAAAGTAATAACGTTGTCTAATTAATACATGTCATTATTTGTCCCTTTGTAATAGGAAATTGTAATTAATTAATTATCATACTTTTTGGCATGTATGGTAAATGCAAGATAATTAATTAATAAAAGACCATGTAATATTTTTAGCATGTACATATTTTCATCAGGTATAATGCCAATACGTACATATTTTTATTGGGTATAACATCAACACGTGCATATTTTTATTAGGTATAATACTCACTAACCGGTATCACGGTTTAATAAAATACATGTGGGTATCTCGGGTACATGTACCACTTATTAAAAGGTGTGCAATTTATGGGTATATACAAATAAAATCCGCATCGAGTTATATATATTTATGTGAATATTTTCATCGGGTATAACACGGACGCGTAGATATTCATGTGTATACCAACATCGAGGTATATATATCCATGTTTATATTCACATCGAGGTATGTATATTTATGTGTATATTTTTATTGGGTACTCCCTCCGTTTTTATTTAGTTCGCATATTAGCTTTGGTCAAAGTCAAGCTTTACAAACTTTGATCAAGTTTATAAACAAAAATGTTAAGATATACAATAACAAATCAACAACATTAGATTTATTATTGAATGTACTTTCACATCGTATAGATTTATTATGATAAATGTCTATATTATTTTTTACAAACTTGGTCAAACTTTACAAAGTTTGACTTCAGTCAACCCTAATATGCAGAGTAAATAAAAACGGAGGGAGTATAACACTAACGCGTAGATATTCATGTGTATACTAACATTGAGTTATGTTTATTCATGTGTATATTCACATCAAGGTATGTATATTTATGTGTATATTTCTATTGGGTATAACACCAACATGTACTTATTAAAATGTATGACATTTATGTGTATATTTTCGTTGAGTATAAAACAACACGTACATATTTTAGTTAGGTATAATACCCACTAACTGGTATCATGGTCAAATAACATGTACATGTGGTTATATCTTGAGTACATGTACGTATATACCCACCCAAGTACGAATGTTCAGATTATTTGTGTTTTAAAAAGAAATCATTGACCATTTAGGATACTAATGCATGCAAACAAAATATGGAAAGTCATTATTTTGTCAACTGTATGACATGCACTAACGAATATGACTTGCCATAACAGCCCTAGGTGTCCAGGCACCTAGGTGCCCCAAACAATTTACCTAACACACACGATAGCGCTATTGTGAGCGAGCGCGCAAAATCCTAATCATGCGCTCCGGCCGCTACGCCCACTGTGCGTGCCGCTTGGTCGATATCAAGTGTTTGCTAATGATGGTAAAAGCAGTTGTAAAAAAAAGTAATGCAATTTAGTGGGTTACTAAATGTCATGGGTAACTCCTCCGCCTCGCAAGGCCATCCTATTAGTCATGGTAAAAGATGCGGAAAATATAGTAATGTATTTAGTTGTCTTACCGTCAGTTATACACACCTTACGCCGGCAAAATACTAACCATTTTTTCTTTCTTGTGTGTGCTCGTAAAATACTAAGACACATAGTAATGCTCCATGTCTAATTTCTTTTTGCTTGGTCAACCTGCAAAGTGATAAAAAGTTTTACGACTCGAAATCTTTATTTTGCTGGTGACCCAAAATCGACATGAGATTTGATAGTAACACACCCCATGTTTTATAATAAAGGTGATAGACTCTTTTACTACTTTCTGTGTTGCGATTTGATGGCAATCTACTTAATGTTTAGTAGTAAACCCAATGGATTCTTTTACCACACACCACTACATAGAGGAGATGTACACGGATGGAGTTAGTTGGCGTTGATATTTTGATGGTAACACATTTAGTATTCAGTAGTAAAACTGATAAGTTCTTTTACCACCCACTAATAGAGGAGGGGACGTAAGGGTGGATTTAATAGATTACTAGAACTGCCACAGGGTGTTACCACACTACTAAAAGTGGACACAACTTGGATAGATAAGGCTACAATGCTTGGGATGAATGGATAAATTACTAGAATTACAATTGAATATTACTATATAATTTAAAATGGACTTTATAGAGTTATAGAAGACCACGCTGCTCCAAGAAAATAAACTACTTTGGATTACCACACATCGTCCCCACGTGGCCATTTTTTCCGTGAATGCATGTGGCCAACGTAGAAACACATACGTGGATTACCATTGTTACCATCAAATTAGAAGTGCGGCTGTTGCACACTAGTTGTATAGTCCAAGATGAATCAGTACAAGAAATGGTGCAATTGGTTGAAAACTTGGATCTGCAACTGCAAGCACAAGTCCAACGATTACATGCAAAAGATGGCGCTGGTTTCAAACTCGGGCGAGCCGTTGGCGGCGGTCCTAGGTGCCGCGGGCGGCGTCTCCGCTTCCCCCGGCGATCTCGTCGCGGCCGACGCGTGGGTGCAGGTCCGGCGCGGCCCGAGTGGTGTTCTGGTACACCCTGCTCCGGTGTGCCCCTCGGAGTCGGGGCGGGGGGCGTGTGGTGGCCGCTTCTGGGCCCTGGCGACGGACGAGTCCGACGAGGAGGATGGGACCTCTTCGCCGCGACTGGATCCTCCGACGGTGGGCGTGACCCTCGGTGACTTCGCGCAGGTGGCGGCCGCGGCCGGCGTCGGTCGGGGCGATTGTCGTCGTTGTTTCGCTCCGGGGGGCAGTGGATCTCGAGCTACGACAGTGCGGTGCTGGAGACCGCCGTCGCCCTCTGCGCTGTGCCGCTGGGTGGCGTGGCGCCTCGCCGCCCTGTTCGGCGTGGCGGCCCGGCGGTGGCCGATGAGTGGCCGCCGCTCCCTCTCGTGCTGCGCCGGCGTTGTTGTCGGCGGCGGCGGCGCAGGTGGCGGAGACGGCCGACGCGCTAGGGTTGCCGCTGTCGGGCGAGGTGCCTGCCTTGGGCCAGCTCGCGCCCGTTGGGCCTGGGCCGGCCTCGGGCTGCCTTGGGGCCCAACCGCCCTCTGGGGTGGTTGCCTGTGGGGCTGCGGGGGGCCAGGGGGTCGCTGCTGCTTCGGGCCTGGCTCGGCTGGGCCTTGTGCCCCTCGGCCTGTCCAGGATGGAGCCCGTGAGCCCGGGGCGCGACGCTATATATGGCTGCGCAGGGGCGTGCACGACCCCTCGCTAGGGTTTCCTGCCCGTCCCAGTGAGGTGCGGCGCTTTAGCCGATTTGCCAGATCTCTCTCCCCCCTCCCTCCTCCTCCACCACTCACTCGCTCCTTTGCTGCGGTGGCAGCCATGGGTGACCGGTGAGCGGAGAAGAGGCCGATGGATCCTTCGATCCCCGACGAAGAGCGGCGGCGTGAGAAGGCGCTGAGGGAGCAGGCGAAGCGTGGCCAGCGGGCCAGGGCGGCGGGGCGTGAAGATGGTGGCGGTGGTTTCGATCAAGGCCAAGGTGGTGGATTCGGCCAGGGCTATGGGGGTAGCTATGGCCAAGGTTATGGTTCTAGATCTCACGGGCGCGAGGGGGATTGGGGTCCTCCTCCCCTTGGTGGGGCCAGCAGGAGCGTAAGAAGAAGCGCAAGTCTGGTTCGAAGCGCCGTGAACTGGAGCGCAAGCCGCAGGAGCACCCTCTCTGTGGTGGGGGCCATGGGGACCCGCTGGCCAAGAAGCCGCGGGCATCGGCTGCCCTGCTAGCGGTGGTGCTGCCGGATGCGCCGCGAGGGTCGGCGGACGCGCCCATCCCCGTTGAAGAAGAGGGGGGCGAATGCTTCAAGTGCGGCAGGACCGGGCATTTCCAGGCCAAGTGCACCTTTCCTCCCCTCTGCGTGATTTGTAAACAGGAAGGGCACGCCTCGGCCTTCTGCCCGTCGCGGGGCAAGCATCTCCACCTTCAGATCATGGGTAGTGCGATCCCGGGGGAAGGTTTTTTCTGCTTGGACTTCGAGGAAGAAGATGAGGTGGAGGGCAACGATATCCAGGCTGCCAATGGGGCTATTCTGTCGGCGGAGCCAGGGAGGCTCTCGCTGCGCGTTCTCAAGCAGGAGCTGAAGCACATGTTTGCGGGGGACTGGGATTGGCAGATCTTGAAGGAAATATGCCCTAGAGGCAATAATAAAGTTATTATTCATTTCCTTATATCATGATAAATGTTTATTATTCATGCTAGAATTGTATTAACCGGAAACATAATACATGTGTGAATATATAGACAAACAGTATGTCACTAGTATGCCTCTACTTGACTAGCTTGTTAATCAAAGATGGTTATGTTTCCTAACCATGAACAAGGAGTTGTTATTTGATTAACAAGGTCACATCATTAGTTGAATGATCTGATTGACATGACCCATTCCGTTAGCTTAACACTTGATCGCTTAGTATGTTAATGCTTTCTTCATGACCCATACATGTTCCTGTAACTATGAGATTATGCAACTCCGTTTACGGAGGAACACTTTGGTACTACCAAACGTCACAACGAATCGGGTGATTATAAAGGAGTACTACAGGTGTCTCCAAAGGTACTTGTTGGGTTGGCGATTTTGAGATTAGGTTTTGTCACTCCGATTGTCGGAGAGGTATCTCCAGCCTTCTCGGTAATGCACATCACTTAAGCCTTGCAAGCATTACAACTAATGAGTTAGTTGTGAGATGATGTATTACGGAACGAGTAAAGAGACTTACCGTAACGAGATTGAACTAGGTATTGGATACCGACGATCGAATCTCGGGTAAGTAACATACCGATGACAAAGGAACAAACGATGTCGTTATGCGGTTTGACCGATAAAGATCTTCGTAGAATATGTAGGAACCAATATGGGCATCCAGGTTCCGCTATTGGTTATTGACCGAGAATGGTTCTAGGTCATGTCTACATAGTTCTCGAACCCGTAGGGTCCGCACGCTAACGCTTCGATGACAGTTCATAATGAGTTTATAAGTATTGATGCACCAAGGTTGTTCGAGTCCGGATGTGATCACGGACATGACGAGGAGTCTCAAATGGTCGAGACATAAAGATTGATATATTGGAAGCCTATGTTTGACTTCGGAATGGTTCCGAGTGAAAACAGGATGTTATCGGAACACCGGGGTTACGGAACCCCGGGGGTATATGGGCCTTCATGGGCCTCAAGGAGAAGGAGAAGGGCCGGCCAGGTGGGCTGCGCCCCTCCCCTTCCAGTCCGAATAGGACAGGAGAGGGGCGGCGCCTTCCTCTTTTCCTCCCAATCCTACTCCAACTAGGAGAAGGGGGAGTCCTACTCCGGTGGGAGTAGGACTCCTCCTTGTGCGCCTCCCCTTGGGCCGCCACCTCCCCTTGTCTCCTTTATATACGGGGCAGGGGCACCCCAATACACACAAGTTGATCTACGGATCTTTCCTTAGCCGTGTGCGGTGCCCCTTCCACCATATTCCACTTCGGTCATATCGTCATGAGCTTAGGAGAAGCCCCGCGCCGGAGAAGTCATATCGTCGCGGAGCTTAGGCGAAGCCCTGCGCCGGTGGAGCATCAACATCGCCACCACGCCGTCGTCTTGACGGAACTCATCCCGACACTTTGCTGGATCGAGTCCGGGATCGCCATCGAGCTGAACGTGCGTAACTCGGAGGTGCCGACGCTCGGTGCTTGGATCGGTCGGATCGTGGAGACGCACGACTACATCAACCGCGTTGTTATAACGCTTCGCTTTCGGTCTCACGAGGGTACGTGGACGGACATTCTCCCCTCTCGTTGCTATGCCATCACCATGGTCTTGCGTGATCGTAGGAATTTTTTGAAATTACTACGTTCCCCAACAAATGGCATCCGAGCCTGGTTTTATGCGTTGATGTCATGTGCACGAGTAGAACACAAGTGAGTTGTGGACGATACAAGTCATACGCCTACCAGCATGTCATACTTTGGTTCAGCGGTATTGTGAGATGAAGCGGCCGGACCGACATTACGCCAGACGCTTACGCGAGACTGGTTTCACCGCCCGAGCACTCGTTGCTTAAAGGTGACCGGCGGGTGTCTGCTCTCTCACTTTAGTTGAATCGAGTGTGGCTACGCCCGGTCCTTGAGAAGGTTAAACGGAGTCTATTTGACGAAGTATCGCTGTGGTTTTGATGCGAGGTAAGAACGGTTCTTGCTCAGCCCGTAGCAGCCACGTAAAACTTGCAACAACAAAGTAGAAGACGCCTAACTTGTTTTTGCAGGGCATGTTGTGATGTGATATGGTCAAGACGTGATGCTATACTTTATTGTATGAGATGATCATGTTTTGTAACCGAGTTATCGACAATCGGCAGGAGCCATATGGTTGTCGCTTATTGTATGAAATGCAACGCCATGTAATTGCTTTACTTTATCACTAAGGAGTAGCGATAGTCGAGAAGCAATAGTTGGCGAGACGACAACGATGCTACGATGGAGATCAAGGTGTCGCTACGGTGACGATGGTGATCATGACGGTGCTCGGCGATGGAGATCACAAGCACAAGATGATGATGACCATATCATATCACTTATATTGATTGCATGTGATGTTTATCCTTTATGCATCTTATCTTGCTTTGTTTGACGGTAGCATTATAAGATGATCTCTCACTAAAATTATCAAGAAGTGTTCTCCGAGTATGCACCGCTGCCAAAGTTCGAGTACCCGGACACCACGTGATGATCGGGTGTGATAAGTTCTACGTCCATCTACAACGGTGCAAAACAGTTGCACACGCGAATACTCAGTTAAACTTGACGAGCCTAGCATATAACAGATATGGCCTCGAACACGGAGACCGAAAGGTCGAACGTGAATCATATAGTAGATATGATCAACATAGTGATGTTCACCATTGAAACTACTCCGCCTCACGTGATGATCGGACATGGTTTAGTTGATTTGGATCACGTGATCACTTAGATGACTAGAGAGATGTCCGTCTAAGTGGGAGTTTTTAATATGATTAATTGAACTTAAATTTATCATGAACTTAGTACCGATAGTATTTTGCTTGTCTATGTTTAATGTAGATAGATGGCTCGTCTTTGTTGTTCCGTTGAATTTTAATGCGTTCCTTGAGAAAGCAAAGTTGAAAGATGATGGTAGCAATTACACGGACTGGGTCCGTAATTTGAGGATTATCCTCATTGCTGCACGTAAAAATTACGCCCCGGAAGCACCGCTGGGTGACAGAGCCTGCTGCAGATGCCGAGCCGAAGTTATGAACGTTGGCAAAGCAGAGCTGATGACTACTCTATAGTTCAGTGTGCCATGCTTTACGGCTTAGAACCGGTCTTCAACGACGTTTTGAACGTCATGGAGCATATGAGATGTTCCAGAGTTGAAGTTAATATTTCAAGCAAATGCCCGGATTGAGAGATATGAAGTCTCCAATAAGTTCTATAGCTGCAAGATGGAGGAGAATAGTTCATCGGTGAGCACATACTCAAAATGTCCGGGTATAACAATCACTTAATTCAGCTGGGAGTTAATCTTCCGGATGATAGTGTCATTGATGTAATTCTCCAATCACGCCACCAAGCTACAAGAGCTTCGTGATGAACTATAATATGCAAGGGATGACTAAGACAATTCTCGAGCTCTTCGCGATGCTAAAGGTCATGGAGGTAGAAATCAAGAAAGAGCATCAAGTGTTGATGGTCAACAAGACCACTAGTTTCAAGAAAAGGGCAAAGGGAAGAAGAAGGAAACTTCAAAAGAACAGCAAGAAAGTTGCTTGATCAAGAGAAGAAACCCAAGTCTGGACCTAAGCCGAAGGCGAGTGTTTTTACCGCAAGCGCATCGACACCGGAAGCGGAACTGCCCCAAGTATTTGGCGGATAAAAAGGATGGCAAGGTGAACAAAGGTATATGTGATATACATGTTATTGATGTGTACCTTACTAGAGCTCGTAGTAGCACTGGTATTTGATACTGGTTCATTGCTAATATTTGCAACTCAAACAGGACTACGGAATAGACGAGCATCGCAAAGGACGAGGTGACGATGCGCGTGGGAAATGGTTCCAAAGTCAATGTGATCGCGGTCGGCACGCTACCTCTACATCTACCTTCGGATTAGTTTTAGACCTAAATAATTGTTATTTGGTGCCGCGTTGAGCATGAACATTATATCTGGATCTTGTTTAATGCGAGACGGTTATTCATTTAAATCAGAGAATAATGGTTGTTCTATTTATATGAGTAATATCTTTTATGGTCATGCACCCTTGAAGAATGGTCTATTCTTGTTGAATCTCGACAAGAGTGATACACATATTCATAATGTTGAAGCCAAAAGATGCAGAGTTGATAATGATAGTGCAACTTATTTGTGGCAATCGCCGTTTAGGTCATATCGGTGTAAAACGCATGAAGAAACTCCATACCGATGGGCTTCGAATCACTTGATTATGAATCACTTGGTACTTGCGAACCGTGCCTCATGGGCAAGATGACCAAAACGCCGTTCTCCGAACTATGGAGCGAGCAACTGATTTGTTGGAAATCATACATACCGATGTTTGTGGTCCAATGAATGTTGAGGCACGCGCGGGTATCGTTATTTTCTCACCTTCACAGATGATTTAAGCAGATATGGGTATATCTACTTAATGAAACACAAATCTGAAACGTTTGAAAAGTTCAAAGAATTTCAGAGTGAAGTGGAAAATCATCGTAATAAGAAAATAAAGTTTCTACGATCTGATCGTGGAGGAGAATATTTGAGTTACGAGTTTGGTTTACATTTGAAACAATGTGGAATAGTTTAGAACTCACGCCACCCGAACACCACAGAGAAATGGTGTGTCCGAACGTCGAATCGTATTTTACTAGATATGGTGCGATCTATGATGTCTATTTCGATTTACCGCTATCGCTTTGGGGTTATGCTTTAGAGACGGCCGCATTCACGTTGAATAGGACACCGTCAAAATCCGCTGAGACGACGCCTTATGAACTGTGGTTTGGCAAGAAACCAAAGTTGTCGTTTCTTAAAGTTTGGGGCTGCGATGCTTATGTAAAGAAACTTCAACCAGATAAGCTCGAACCCAAATCGGAAAAATGTGTCTTCATAGGATACCCAAAGGAGATGTTGGGTACACCTTCTATCACAGATCTGAAGGCAAGATTTTCGTTGCTAAATTCGGGTCCTTTCTAGAGAAGGAGTTTCTCTCGAAAGAAGTGAGTGGGAGGAAAGTAGAACTTGATGAGATAATCAGATCTGCTCCCTTATTGGAAAGTAGTTCATCACAAGAAATGGTTCTGTGACAACTACACCAATTAGTGAGGAAACTAATGATGATGATCATGAAGCTTCAGATCAAGTTGCTACTGAACCTCGAGGTCAACCAGAGTAAAATACGCACTGAGTGGTACGGTAATCTTATTCTCGAAGTCATGTTACTTGACCATGGCGAACCTACAAACTATGAAGAAGCGATGGTGAGCCCAGATTCGCAAAATGGCTGGAAGCCATGAAATCTGAGATGGGATCCATGTATGAGAACAAAGTATGGACTTTGGTTGACTTGCCCGATGATCGGAAAAGCCATTGAAAATAAATGGATCTTTAAGAAGAAGACCGACGCCGATGGTAATGTAATCGTCTACAAAGCTCGACTTGTTGCAAAAGGTTTTCGACAAGTTCAAGGAGTTGACTACGATGAGACTTTCTCACCAGAAGCGATGCTTAAGTCTGTCCGAATCATGTTAGCGATTGCCGATTTTATGATTATAAAATTTGGCAAATGGATGTAAAACTGCATTCTTGAATGGATTTCTAGAAGAAGAGTTGTATATGATGCAACCAGAAGGTTTTGTCGATCCAAAAGGTGCTAACAAAGTGTGCAAGCTCCAATGATCAATTTATGGTCAGTGCAAGCCTCTCGGAGTTGAATAAACGCTTTGATAATGTGATCAAAGCATATGGGTTTGTACAGACTTTTGGAGAAGCCTGATTTACAAGAAAGTGAGTGGGAGCTCAGAGCATTTCTAATATTATATGTGGACGACATATTATTGATTGGAAATGATATAGAATTTCTGGATAGCATAAAAGGATACTTGAATAAAAGTTTTTCAATGAAAGACCTCGTGAAGCTGCTTACATATTGGGCATCAAGATCTATAGAGATAGATCAAGACGCTTGATTGACTTTCACAAAGCACATACCTTGATAAAGTTTTGAAAAGTTCAAAATGGATCGTGCAAAGAAAGGTTTTTACCCGTGTTACAAGGTGTAAGATTGAGTCGACTCAATGCCCGACCACAGCAGAAGATAGAGAGAAAATGAAAGATGTTCCTATGCTTCAGCCATAGGCTCTATCATGTATGCAATGCTGTGTACCAGACCGACGATGCTTAGCTGTAAGCTTGGCAGGAAGGTACCAAAGTAATCCACGAGTGGATCATCGACAGCGGTCAAGAACATCCTGAAATACCGAAAAGGACTAAGGATATGTTTTCGATATGGAGGTGACAAAGAGCTAGTCGTAAATGGTTACGCCGATGTAAGTTTTGACACCGATCCGGACGATTCTAAATCGCAAACCGGATACGTGTTTTTATTAAACGGTGGAGCTGTCGGTTGGTGCAGTTCTAAACAAAGCGCCGTGGCGGGATCTACATGTGAAGCGGAGTACATAGCTGCTTCGGAAGCAGCGAATGAAGGAGTCTGGATGAAAGAGTTCATTTCCGATCTAGGTGTCATACCTAGTGCATCGGGACCGATGAAGATCTTCTCGTGACAATATCGTGCAATTGCCTTGGCAAAGGAATCCAGATTTCACAAGAGGACCAAGCACATCAAGAGACGCTTCAATTCCATTCGGGACCAAGTCCAAGTGGGAGACATAGAGATTTGCAAAATACATACGGATCTGAATGTTGCGCAGACCGCTGACTAAACCTCTTCCACGAGCAAAACATGATCAGCACCAAGACTCCATGGGTGTAAGGATCATTACTTTGTAATCTAGATTATTGACTCTAGTGCAAGTGGGAGATCAAGGAAATATGCCCTAGAGGCAATAATAAAGTTATTATTCATTTCCTTATATCATGATAAATGTTTATTATTCATGCTAGAATTGTATTAACCGGAAACATAATACATGTGTGAATATATAGACAAACAAGATGTCACTAGTATGCCTCTATTTGACTAGCTTGTTAATCAAAGATGGTTATGTTTCCTAACCATGAACAAGGAGTTGTTATTTGATTAACAAGGTCACATCATTAGTTGAATGATCTGATTGACATGACCCATTCCGTTAGCTTAACACTTGATCGCTTAGTATGTTAATGCTTTCTTCATGACCCATACATGTTCCTGTAACTATGAGATTATGCAACTCCGTTTACGGAGGAACACTTTGGTACTACCAAACGTCACAACGAATCGGGTGATTATAAAGGAGTACTACAGGTGTCTCCAAAGGTACTTGTTGGGTTGGCGATTTCGAGATTAGGTTTTGTCACTCCGATTGTCGGAGAGGTATCTCCGTGCCTTCTCGGTAATGCACATCACTTAAGCCTTGCAAGCATTACAACTAATGAGTTAGTTGTGAGATGATGTATTACGGAACGAGTAAAGAGACTTACTGTAACGAGATTGAACTAGGTATTGATACCGACGATCGAATCTCGGGTAAGTAACATACCGATGACAAAGGAACAAACGATGTCGTTATGCGGTTTGACCGATAAAGATCTTCGAGAATATGTAGGAACCAATATGGGCATCCAGGTTCCGCTATTGGTTATTGACCGAGAATGGTTCTAGGTCATGTCTACATAGTTCTCGAACCCGTAGGGTCCGCACGCTAACGCTTTGATGACAGCTCATAATGAGTTTATAAGTATTGATGCATCAAGGTTGTTCGAGTCCCGGATGTGATCACGGACATGACGAGGAGTCTCGAAATGGTCGAGACATAAAGATTGATATATTGGAAGCCTATGTTTGACTTCGAATGGTTCCGAGTGAAAACAGGATGTTACGGAACACCGGGGTTACTGGAACCCCGGGGTATATGGGCCTTCATGGGCCTCAAGGGAGAAGGAGAAGGGCCGGCCAGGTGGGCTGCGCCCCTCCCCTTCCAGTCCGAATAGGACAGGAGAGGGGGCGGCGCCCTTCCTCTTTTCCCTCCCCAATCCTACTCCAACTAGGAGAAGGGGGAGTCCTACTCCTGGGAGTAGGACTCCTCCTTGCGCGCCCCTGGGCCGGCCACCTCCCCTTGTCTCCTTTATATACGGGGCAGGGGCACCCCAATACACACAAGTTGATCTACGGATCTTTCCTTAGCTGTGTGCGGTGCCCCTTCCACCATATTCCACTTCGGTCATATCGTCATGAGCTTAGGAGAAGCCTGCGCCGGAGAAGTCATATCGTCATGAGCTTAGGCGAAGCCCTGCGCCGGTGGAGCATCAACATCGCCACCACGCCGTCGGTCGACGGAACTCATCCCGACACTTTGCTGGATCGAGTCCGGATCGCCATCGAGCTGAACGTGTGCGTAACTCGGAGGTGCCGTGACGCTCGGTGCTTGGATCGGTCGGATCGTGGAGACGCACGACTACATCAACCGCGTTGTTATAACGCTCCGCTTTCGGTCTACGAGGGTACGTGGACGGACACTCTCCCCTCTCGTTGCTATGCCATCACCATGGTCTTGCGTGATCGTAGGAAATTTTTTGAAATTACTACGTTCCCCAACAGATCTCTCAAGTGGGGGATGATGACTTTACGATTATCTTTCCCTCTGCGGATCGGTTGCACATGGCTAAGACTAGTGGTAAATTGTTCCTCTCTATCAATGATATTATGGTGCGGGTACGTGATTCTTTCCAGGAGACCATTGTGCCCCTCTCCATGCTGGAGGTGTGGCTCCGCCTCCACGGTATCCCCAAGAAGCACCGGCGCGTCGGTCGCTTGATGGAAGGAATGAAGATGTTGGGCAGACCCATTGTGGTGGACGAGCTCTCTCTCATCCGGATGGGACCGGTGAGGATGAAGTTTGGCTGCAAAGCTCCGGACAAGATGAATGGATTCATGCAAGTTTGGTTCAACCATGAGGGCTTTGACATCAAGGTGGAGGTGGAAAGACTCCCGAAGCGCACGGGCGAGGGACCAGTGGCGTCTGGCTTTGACAAGGCCCCTCCCCGCCCTAGCGACAATTAGGGCCAGCCGGGTTCGGGAACCGGGGGTGAGTCTGGTCTGCTGCAAGGTTCGACCGTGGCTCAGGGAGGGCCGGGTACCGCCATTGGCAGCCACCAGCAAGATGTGGAGATGGCCTGCCGTGATGAGGAGAATGAGGACAGCATGCCGGACACGTCGATTGACACGGAGACATGGGATAAGCTGGGCCTCACATCTCTCGCGCTCGATGAGGACAAAGAAGTGGTGGCGCCGGGAGCTCTTGTGATTGCAGACATGGCTGGGAGTAGTCCGCCACCGGCGCGCGCGCTGTTGAGGGCTTTTGACCAGTCTGGTTCTAAGGAGCTGGCTGGTGCTGGCTCCATGCTTTCGGGTGCCCAGGCCTCCCCCAGCCTGCTGGGCTCTGACACGGGTGTGGTGCTCAACGAACCATCCATGCAAACCCCATTGTCAAGCCGCCGCAGCGCGGGGGGTTCCGGTCGTGCTCCCAAGAAGACGGCTGGTCGCAAGCCTTCGGCCAACGCCGCTGTGCTCTCCCTTCCTTCGCCTATTGCGCCGGCGTGCGTGGACCTGCAGGCGGCTCTGGGCTCCGCGGGCGTCTCGGCCAAGGCTCGGCGCTCTCGCGCTTCTCCAGTGTCCCAGTGCGCGCCAAGTGCCCGGGCCGAGGCACAGTTGCGCGAGCTATCTTACATGGAGAGTGCGCAGCTGCGCCTTGCAGAGAAGAATCTCGAAACTTCAGGTAATCCCCCCCTCCTTTAAGATTCTGAATGCCTTTACGGATCCGGAACTTGTCTCAATTCTAGATGACAGCGGTTTTAAAGTAGGTGCGGAGAGCGGTGAGTTAGTGTCGTTGATTCGTGCTCGCGAAGATGCCCAAGCGGCTTTGGCCGAAGCTGCCGCGTTGGCAAAGGCCAGGGAGGCCTCCGCCACGGCGCTGGTCGTTTCTGACCCTGTTGGGTCTGTTGTGGCGGCGAGCGGGAATGCTGAAACTAGGGAGGTGGAGGCTACCCCCTCGACAAGCCGTGCCCCGGCTAAAAAACGTGTGGCAAAACCAGTGACATCCAGAGGGGTGCGCCTTCGCAATCGAATTATATAGATGCGCTACCTTTTTTGGAACATTTGGGGCTGCGGCCACTCTGGTCATCGTACCCAGCTCAAAGAATACATTGCCCGGGAGCGTATTAACGTGGTTGCGCTTCAGGAAACGATTAAAGCCGATTTTACGTATAGAGATTTGGCAGCCTACGACCCCCTTCATCGTTTTGTTTGGGGCTGGGTGCCTTCTGTGGGCCACTCTGGCGGTCTTCTTCTGGGATGTAACAGTGATGTATGCGATGTTGTAAGCTGGGATGTGAGTTCGTTTTTCATTTCAGTTACGATTAAACACAGGATTTCGCTTGTTTCCTGGGCGATAGTTTGCGTCTACGGTTCGGCCGATCATTCTAGGGCGGCTAATTTCTTGGGTGAAATTCAAAGCTTGGTTGGGGCCAAGCAAGCCGCCAATGTCCCCATCGTCCTTGGGGGCGATTTTAACCTTATTCGTTCGGGATCGGATAAGAACAACCCTAACATTGACTGGCCTAGAGTGAACTTGTTCAATAATATGATCGCGGCATGTGCCCTGCGAGAGATCGCTAGGACTGGCGCTAGATATACGTGGACCAAAAAGCAACTTTCGCCTGTGCGTAGTGTCCTAGATCGTGTCTTTGTGACCTTCGACTGGGAAGTGCTATTTCCCATGTGTACGCTGGTAGCGGAAACGCGTATTGGGTCGGATCATGTGCCGCTGATCCTGGCCTCTGGGGAGGACCGGATCAAGCGCAACCCTCGTTTCTTCTTTGAAACAGGGTGGTTTGAGGTCGAGGGCTTCAGTCCCTTGCTCATTGCGTGCTGGGAGCGTGCAAGAGCCGCGGTCGGCTGCTCCAGGGGTCCCCTGGACACTTGGATCTCGGCGGCTGGTGCCCTTCGGGGTTTCCTCCATGGGTGGGGTGCAAACCACGGGAGCGAAGCGAAGCACGCTAGGGAAGCTATTATTGCTGAAATTAAAGCCCTAGACACGCAAGCTGATTCCAGACCCTTCCTGGAAGCTGAATGGGCCAATCGTTACACACTTGAGAACAAGGTGCTTGCCATTCTTAGGGAGGAGGAGGAATACTGGCGTCGGCGGGGCGGCGTCAAGTGGATCACCAAGGGCGATGCGAATACGGGATATTTCCATGCCTTTGCCAACGGCCGTAAACGGAAGTGCTCGATTTTGAGACTTCAATCTGATCAAGGGCTGTTGGTGAGTCAGGCTGACATCTCGGCACACATCTACGACTTCTTCCTCAACTTGTTGGGAACAGCTGAGGAGAAGCCCTTACAGCTTCTGGCGGACTTCTGGGGGGAAGATGGCCGCGTGTCTCAAGCCGAAAATGACTTCTTGGCTTTGACTTTCTCCACGGAGGAGATCGACGAAGCCGTGGGAGCAATGACGATTGACACTGCGCCTGGCCCGGACGACTGGCCGGTCGCGTTTTTCTGCCGTTTCTGGCCTGTGTTTAAAGACCTCTTCTACGGGATTATTAATGGTTTTGCGTTAGGTACGGTAGACGTTTCGCGCCTTAACTATGGAGTTATCAGCCTCATTCCCAAAGTCAAAGGGGCCGAAACTATCAAGCAGTACCGTCCTATCACTCTTATTAACGTGCCTTTCAAGATCTGTTCAAAGGCTTGTGCGACCAGACTTGCCCCGGTAGCGCAGCGCGTTATCAACCGTAGCCAGTCTGGTTTTCTCAAAGGTCGCAACATTCTCGAAGGGCCGATAGTGTTGCAAGAGACCATCCACGAGCTTAAACGCACTGGGCAACCGGTCGTGCTCCTCAAGCTCGACTTTGAGAAAGCATACGATCGCGTGAACTGGGAGTTCATCTGCGAGGTGCTGACTCGGAAGGGATTCGAGTCAGGCTTTGTTCACCGCATCATGCACCTGGTCTCGGGAGGCCAGACTGCTGTTTCGATCAATGGAGAGGTTGGGAACTTCTTCCGCAACAAACGAGGCCTTAGGCAAGGGGATCCCTCCTCGCCTCTGATCTTTAACTTTGTTACGGACGCCCTATCAGCCATGGTGCATAAGGCTAAGGACGCCGGACACATCCGCGGGGTGGTCTCTCACCTTATTCCGGGTGGACTCACGCACCTTCAATATGTGGACGACACCTTGTTGCTCTTTGAGCCTGACGATCATAGCGTAGCCTCGATCAAACTCATCCTCCTTGCTTTCGAAATCATTTCCGGCCTTAAGATCAATTTCCTTAAGAGCGAGGTAATAGCCATTGGGATGGACCCTCTGCTCGCTACTCGTGCAAGCTAGGGAGCTTTCCAATTAAGTACTTGGGCCTGCCTATCTCGGATAAACACATCTCTATTCTGGAATGGGAGCCCTTGTACGGCAAGGTGGCAAACAGGGTTAGCCCCTGGTGCGGTCGGTTCCTTTCCTCGGCGGCCAGACTGATCCTGACTAACTCCAGCCTCTCTTCCCTTCCTCTGTTCACGATGGGCATGTTCTTGCTGGCTGATGGGGTTCATGCCAAGCTTGATACGCCCCGATTCAAGTTCTTTTGGGAAGGAACTGGGATAAAAAAGAAGTACCACATGATCAAATGGGCCGCGCTCTGCCGCCCTAAGAAATTCGGAGGACTTGGGATTCTTAACTCCAAACTCATGAATGTCGCTCTCCTAACCAAGTGGATTTGGAAACTCTCCCAAAACGAGCAAGGGCTCTGGGCGGATATTCTTCGCGCCAAATACTTCCCAGATGGGAATTTTCTCACCTCCAAAGCTAAGGGATCAACTTTTTGGAATGGGATCCAGAAAGTTATGCCTACATTCACATTAGGAGCCAAGTTTTGTGTCAACAATGGGTCCTCAACGTGATTTTGGCTGGACCATTGGTTTGGCACGGAACCCTTGTGGAAAAGCCACTCCATTGCCTATCGGTTAGCCACTAACGTTGATATCCTAGTGGCTGACGCGCTGCGCACCAACCCGCCCGCGGTATCCTTCAAAAGATCCCTCTCGATAATGAACGAGCCTGTTGGGACGGGCTCGTAGCTGCTCTAGCGGGAGTGGTCATTCGCCCTGAGGCCGACTCGGTCTCCTGGGCTCTCTCGCGCTCGGGGAAATTTTCCGTCCAAATCCTTGTACAACAAACTGACCGAGGGGCCGACCCTGGACATAGCTAGGGGGCTATGGAAAGCATCTATCCCCTTGAAGATCAAAATTTTTTTGTGGCAGATGTTTCGTGATCGCCTTTCCTCCTTCAATAATATCGCGCGTAGGAACGGGCCTTCCGATGGCTCTTGCGTCTATGTGGACATCATGAAGATGCCAACCACATCTTTTTCAACTGTTTCCTCGCACGCTTTGCTTGGAGTGCGGTTAGGGAGGCGTTCGACCAGAACTGGAATCCCCGCTCAGCTTTGGACCTTCGCGCTATTCTTGTCGCTCATAGGGGCAGTTTCGGCCGTGTTTTATGGAGATTTGCTATGGGCCATTTGGACTACACGCAATAAGATGACTATTGAGTACAAATTTCCTTCTCATCCGGCTAACATTACCTTCAAATGCCACTTGTTCCTCTAGACATGGACACCGTTGGGAAAACGGCGTGATGCGGATCGGATGACGGAGGCTATGGAGCGGATTCGGTTGATCCAGATTGGTGCCTGCCACTAGCTTGCCGTTGGTTGTGACCTTTTGGACCGGCTACTTGCACGCTGCTGCTACTTCTCTCATTCCCTCGCAGGCTTCGGCCGGTAGCATGTGACGCACCTTGGCTGCGGCCGTTTTACTTTATGCTGTTCGGTGTTGAACTTGTTGGGTTCTGGCTTACGTGGTATTAATTTAAAGCCGGACGCCTTCAGCGTCTTCGTTCTAAAAAAAAGATGCAATTACGCGGCGCCACTTTTTGCTGCCCCGCTCTGTCTCTCCGCCCTACGAGTGACGACATATATGTCCCCACCAGCTGCTTTCGTCGAGGAGTGATCGAATACCCTTGTTTTTCTTGGTAGCCTTCCACGCCCTCTCCGTCAGAATGAAAGCGCTCTTCGATACTATAGAATTGATCGCCAAATCCATTAGCCAAACCACGTGATCGACCGGTGATGTAGATCGTAGGTGCAGCAGTGCAGCTTGTCTACGATCTCACGGAGAAACTAACTGATCTATCGATGCAAATGAAAGGTGAGACGTGATCAATAGTACAAACGTGATCAACATCTTTTAGCTAGTTATATACATACACGCAGCAAACATGGAAATGAAACGGAGACACATCGAACACGGCATACGCATAAGACCGAGCTAGCAAAAGATCTAGGCGGCCGCGACGGCCGGCCGCGGCGGCGGTATCGACGACGTCCGCGCCCGGGTCGGCTGAGGCAGCGGCGGCGGCGGCGAGGGGAAGCTACGGTAGAGGAGGCCCCCGTCGCTGAAGTCGTCGTAGTCGACGTCGTCGTCGCTGTCGTCGGGGCCCTCGTCGAAGTTGAGCGCGTAGCTGAGCGGGTCGTACCTGCCGACGCCGCGGCTGTCCCGCCCGCCCCACCGCGCCCGGCCGCCGTAGCCGAAGCAGCAGCACACCGTGGCGCGCAGTCTGCGCCGCAGCGAGCTCGGCGGCGGCGGCGAGGCCTCCATCTCCATGGTGTAGATATTTCGCAGCGCCGTGACAGGGTCAGAGGTCAAAACTGCTAGCCGCGTGTTTAGCCAGGTGGTGTTTGGTTAAGGCGGATATTACGAGTGGATTAGGAGCGGGGGTGGCGTGTGCAGGTGGGGTGGTTAAGTAGGAGGAGGGAGTGTGTGGAAATGACGGAGAAGGGCACGCCGGCTGCTGGTGGCGACGGCGTGAAGGGGAAGTCGCCTCGGCGAGCACGGGTTCTCCACCTGGTACCATTAACATAACCGCACTTAAGCTGAACACGCCATACTTTAAATATACTACTAGCAAATAAGCCCAAGCGTTACAATGGATTAAAAAAAAAAACACTTCCTAATCTAATAATCATGAGTCCAAACTTCAGTAAGTCCATGTCCTTTATTTCAACACATGACATTTCATCTGTGTTTCTATTTTTCCTTCTTCCCATTCTCGTCGATACTGGCCTTAGTGTGCACACCATCACAACATGTTTGAATGTTGTCAATCTTAAGAAGTCTCCCTTTCAGCATAGGATGATAAATCTATTTTCTTCTGTGAAGTTTTTAGATATCGTTTTTTTTCACCATCCTGGTTTTGGCGAAGTGTTCATTTTCACAACACGTTTGAATATTTTCAATCTTAAGGCCTCTCTCTCTCTCTCTCTCTCTCTCTCTCTCTCTCTCTCTCTCTCTCTCTCTCTCTCTCTCTCTCTCTCTCTCTCTCTCTCTCTCTCTCTCTCTCTCTCTCTCTCTCTCTCTCTCTCTCTCTCTCTCTCTCTCTCTCTCGGCATATGATGCAAATGAGTCCGTGTGTTGCAACAGGTGAAAAACACTCACTAATCTAATAACCATGAATTTGTATGTCCATGTCCTTTATTTCAACACATGGCATCCCATCTGTGTTTCTATTTTTTCTTCTTCCCATTCTCGTCGATACTGGCCTCAGTGTTCACACCATCAAAACATGTTTGAATGTTGTCAATCTTAAGAAGTCTCCCTTTCAGCATAGGATGATAAATCTATTTTCTTCTGTGAAGTTTTTAGATATCGTTTTTTTTCACCATCCTGGTTTTGCCGAAGTGTTCATTTTCAATCCGGAACGGCACCGGTAACGAAGGAAAGACTAATCATGCGCTATTGATTAAGGTTTCATCGTAAATATCATTTTTTAAATGGTTAACAGGTAAAAATAATATCATATTCAGATTCTACATTTTTTTTCTAATCAAATTTCATATATAACATGTTAAATTTGGAGTTACGGTAAAAAAGTTATGGATTTAAAAAAAAATCGATTAATATGTACTGCGGGTTTATTACCAAAAGCTTGAGGGTGTTTTCAGAAAATAGCATGACGGATCAAAAATACCTATTTCTTTTATTAGTAGGTGTATGTACAGATAAAACATACTGAGTACTATAGTTAGTCACCGTGGTCATCTCGCTAGGACATTCACCTACCATGGAAATGATATTCCACCTTTGGCCTCTCGTTTTTTAAAGCAAATTTGTGTTTGTACCTATCAATGGATATTTGGCTACCACCACTGAAATATTATTTCACCTTTGTTCTTTGTGGGGGAAAACTTAGAGGATGTTTGTTTTCAGGGACTTATTGGTTTAGGGACTTAAAAAAGTTCCTATAAGTCCCATCTAAACCAATAGGAGGGACTTATAGGGACTTAAAGTGGGCATTTGGGACTTATGAAATAAGACTCTCAAGGAGAGTCTTATAGAGACTTATAGTTGTAATATGGTCTTATAGGGACTTATAAGTCCCAGGAACCAAACAGGTAAGGACTTTTTAGGGACTTGAGACTTATAAGTTAGGATTAAAAAAGTCCTAGGACTTATGAACCAAACAGGGCCTTAAGACACGAGGGTTTCGTTTACAAATGAAATGTCCCCTGGGAAACGTTCGGTTTCAGCGAACGTAAACATTCGGTACCTTAGCCTTCCATTCGGCACAAAGAACAACATTTTTCGGTGATGCTATTAAGCCTTAAAAACTGATATTTTGGAACTCATTTTAACAAGTTAAACAACACAGAAAAATGTCATGACATATAAACAAAGGCTGTCATGTTCAAAATTGATCATGTACTGTACATTTTTCTAAAAAGGATATTCCACATCATAGAAAACAAAAATTACAGAAAAACAGATTTTGACAAGCTAAGAAATTTACAAAAATTATATAAACTACCATGTCTCTAGGATTTCATATATAGCACATAGCTAAAAAACACAAAAAATGTATATAGCAAAAGCTACTAGTTGCAATGTGAACAAAAACAGTATTTTAACTATATTTTTTTGACAAAGGGTGAATTTTATTTGCTCAAAATGAAGCATCAACAACATCCATAACACAATGAGTACACATCCGATCTGTGCATAGTTAGGAGGCACACAACCACAACAACTCGCACACACGCAAAACATATCGACAGCTAGCAACGTCATATAGGACCAAAGCTATACATAGGCGAGGAAAAAAGCCACAAACCGACCAGATCTACGATCAACAAACTTGAACATATCCGCACCAACCATCTCATCACATCACATAGACGATGAGGTTCTCAATAGTAACGCCTTCAGGAAGGGAGCAATACTCAAGTGTCGCTATCATCAGATTCAACCACAAGGCGAAAATCTAGGTTTTCACCTTGAAGAATCAACCCTTGCATATCCAAGCAATGACTTCAACAAGGTAATGATGTAAGAAAAAAACATCACCATTGCCAGGTATAACCACTCGAGTCTGATCTAGGCTTTCGCCTCGAAGCTCGAAACCGGGTACTCGAGTAGCACCACCCATCAAAGTCACTCATGTGTTGTCACCATAATTTTTCCACGATCCCAACTGCTACATGCAATGTGACCGCTACCACTGCACCACCATTCCTCTGCGTCAAGTTTCATCCATACTTTGCATCTAACCGCTGAAGTCAGCCATAGAATCAAAAAGAGATGACCCCTCTCATAGACCTTCTCATGAGCACCATCATCGTGGAGTCGTAGGAAGTCATTGCAGTATAGTTTGTAGCCACCACCATTCGACCGATCGGATTTGGATCACCACCACCAGGTCATGGAACATAGTGCCGCCGACTGGTCACTGCACGCGCGGAAGGCTAGCACCTCACTGCCGAGGTCCACATCCAACAAAGAACCCGATGCACACCGGGCACCCGGCGCCAAATCCGTTCGGATATGGATGGAGATTGGCCCGCACACGGAGCTGCCACTACAATCATGAGACATTCGCACTACTAGGGAAAAGCCTAGCAGTAGCACGGGTCTAAGTCCTAGCAGCCGCACTACTGCTACGATGCTACAACTAACTTTTACCAGCAGAGTGTTTTGGCCCGCGAGCAGTAGCGCGTTTTATGAAACCGCGTTGCTGCTAATAGCTGCAACACCTCAGTTGAAAGCTCGCTACTGCTAAAAACATATCCCGCGCTACTGTTATTAGTTTCTGAAAAAATCTACTGCATATTTCCTTTGTATTTGTACAGGTTTTATACAATAGTCTCTAGCATATCATACACATACAAATATAATCATGTCATACACATACAAACAGTCTCATCAAATCATGTCATCATCATAATCATCATCCAACACAAATGATGTCTCTCGTCATCATCTCGTAATAGCTATACAAGTTATGACATGTCTCGAATACTTGCAACTACATCGTCATCCGTCCAAAAAATGATATAGAAGAGAAGAGCTATCACTATGAGTGAGAGCGGAAATATGCAGTACATGAGGCGGCGGTTCTGATTCTCTCTCGCGCTAGTGTGAACCTCAAGTAACTAGCTTCTGCTTCTTGTCTGCTATCGAACCCTTTATGGCTGGCGCCCGAGAACCGCTCCACTTGAGCCTGACACCCGGGCCACTCGTCGTACACTCCCGGAACCTTCCCTATATACACGACATAGCACTTCTCCGCCAGCAAGGATCTACGTACCTGTTAGAGATGCATCTTCATCAAGGGAATCAACAAAAATATGCAACATAATATACTCGAGCAGCACAAAAAGAAAGGGTGTTAGCAAATAGATGCAACATATAGTAAACATAATTAATCAACGCAGGTTCATCGTACCCAAACTAATTAACTAGAGGTACGCAGGTCATCGTACCCAAACTAACAAACTAGCGTTACGCAAGTTCGGCAGGGACCGTTGACATCACAAATTTTCATCGCTACAGAAAGTATAAGTTCAACTGACACATCATCATCGGCATCGTCAATCATTACTAGAAGTTCCATCCATCCAGATCATCGAGGATGCACCCTAGCTTCTTGAACGACGTCAGGTCCTAACGTTGTAGGCCTATGCGAGTTCGGACGTCAGCTCGCGATATAGGGCCGTGGTGGTACAACCCCTTCTCTTCGATGACTTCTTTCATGATGATCGTTGCAATGTCCCTCTGGATGCGAAAGAAGTCATCTCTAAGTTTAGAATCCGATTCTTCTTCTAACGATTCTGCCCATTTGCGGATACAATCATCATTTCTGGTAGCTGTTGGTGATCCCTTCTGAACTCCATCATGACATGGAGGAGGTAGAATCAATCGTTCTTGCTTCCTGTCGGTTGATGCATGCAACAGGAGGTAGTTTTATGCGAGAAACTCGGTCTACTCTTCCTTTGATTCTTGATCTCGAGGTGGCCACCCCTCATGTTGAAGCCGTGGGGAGCATCATCCAGAATATCCATTATGTGGGTGTAGTCCTTCTTCTCGTAGTTTCTGGACGCGTCGAAATACACAGTGTGGGAGGCTCGCGGGGAAAGAACGATAAGGACGGTGCGCCTGTTGCTGCGGGAAAAACACCTCAAATTATTATCCATATGAGCGAGAAGATTGAAATGTACGAAAGGGTTGTCCGAAAATGACTTACATTGGATGATACGGCAGGAGAACCGTTTCCTTGTCCTTATTCATTATCATGAAGTTTTCGATGTACTCCCTAGCAGTTTTACGCTCAAAGTCCCCGAGACTCAAGAAGGACTCGTGCATGTAGTATGGATCCGCCACATAGATTTTCGAGATTTGTTCTCTCATGATGGTTAAGCTCATATGTAACGCAAAAAGGCAGACGATTGTAAAATCGAGCCGCCTCGTGAGAAACATCTTAAAGATATAATCAAACCGCAGGAAGAACACCTCCGCGGGCAGTGTGTCGACGTAGCACTTCCCCTCAAGCACATGAACCACATATAGTGGATATCCTAGATCTTGGGAGGCGAGAAGGCTTTTCTCAGTAAAAAGCACATGGGCGTGCAGTCTCCTGAGATCCGTTGACACGCCCTCCAGCGGTTTCGACAGTAGGATCAGCTCGCCCGCGACATGGTACATCGCCGTGCCTTTGACCGAGACACGGTCTGCAAAATCGGTCGGCAGAGCTGACTGGCTGCTAGAAGCTTTGGCCTGTTTGTAGGCAGCAGAGCCTCTTTCGGCGGTCTCTTCCTCTCCTTTTTCTTGGGCTGACCTTCCAGACCCTTCCTTCACCCCGCCACCAGTGTTGTTGGGCTAAGCAGTGTACGACCCTCGGGTTGACCCTGCGTTGAGGCGGCATCTGGAGGCGTGTCCTATGAGGATTGCATGAAGAGAGACTTCTTGCAATCAACCCTAGGACGTTCCTGCCCGGGCACATCAACCATCTCCTCATTCGCATGCTGATAGCCCGAGTCATATGGCTAACTCATCATTTCTACGACCTCATAGGCGCCTGTATTGATGAACCGAAGAGGGTCCTCCTCGTCCATCTCATCATCTATTCTTTGTTCTACGGGGGCGATTACATCATACACTATTGGATCCCCTTCTTCGCGTCGTCCGCTGCTCTCACCCAGCACTACAAGCACTGGTAATTGCGTAGGCGAGGTGGTAGTGTTCATACCTGCTTGATAATGTGTGGTTATTGGTGTGCTCTGCTACCTCTTGAGCACTGCGTTGGATTTCCCTGAAGAGGAGAGGATGATGCAGCAAAGTAGCGTAAGTATTTCCCTCAGTTTTTGAGAACCAAGGTATCAATCCAGTAGGAGGCCACGCACAAGTCCCTCGTACCTGCATAAAACAATAGCTCCTCGCAACCAACGCGATTAGGGGTTGTCAATCCCTTCACGGTCACTTACAAGAATGAGATCTGATAGAGATGTTAAATAATATTTTTGGTATTTTTGATATAGAGATGAAAACTGAAAAGTAAAAGGAAAAGTAAAAACAAAGCAAGTATTAAAGTGATGGAGATTGATATGATGAGAATAGACCCGGGGGCCATAGGTTTCACTAGTGGCTTCTCTCAAGAGCATAAGTATTCTACGGTGGGTGAACAAATTACTGTTGAGCAATTAACAGAATTGAGCATAGTTATGAGTATATCTAGGTATGATCATGTATATAGGCATCACGTCTGAGACAAGTAGACCAAAACGATTCTGCATCTACTACTATTACTCCACTCATCGTCCGCTATCCAGCATGCATCTAGAGTATTAAGTTAAAAACAGAGTAACGCCTTAAGCAAGATGACATGATGTAGAGGGACAAATTCATGCAATATGATAAAAACCCCATCTTGTTATCCTCGATGGCAACAATACAATACGTGCCTTGCAACCCTTTACATCCTCGGGTAAGGACACCGCAAGATTGAACCCAAAGCTAAGCACTTCTCCCATTGCAAGAACTACCAATCTAGTTGGCCAAACCAAACGGATAATTCGAAGAGACTTGCAAAGATAACCAATCATACATAAAAGAATTCAGAGAAGATTCAAATATTATTCATAGATAATCTGGATCATAAACCCACAATTCATCGGTCTCAACAAACACACGAAAAAAGAAGATTACATCGAATAGATCTCCACGAGAGAGGGGAGAACATTGTATTGAGATCCAAAAGAGAGAAGAAGCCATCTAGCTACTAGCTATGGACCAAGGTCTCAAGTAAACTACTCACACTTCATCGGAGGGGCTATGGTGATGATGTAGAAGCCCTCCATGGTGGATGCCCCCTCCGTGAGCTCCTAACAGGCCCCAAGATGGGATCTCGTGGATCAGGAAGTTGCGGCGGTGGAATTAGGTTTTGGCTCCTGTTCGATCGTTGGGGGTAGTGCGAGGTATATATAGGAGGAAGGAGTGCGTCGGTGGAGCAACAGGGGGCCCACGAGGCAGGGGGACGCGCCCTAGGGGGGGGGCGCCTCCCCACCCTCGTGACCGCCTCTTTTGTTCCTTGGAGTAGGATCCAAGTCCCCTGGATCACATTTGGTAAGAAAATCACGTTCCCGAAGGTTTCATTCCGTTTGGACTCCGTTTGATATTCCGTTTCTTCGAAACACTGAAATAGGCGAAAAACAGCAATTCTAGGCTGGGCCTCTGGTTAATAGGTTAGTCCCAAAAATAATATAAAAGTGGAAAATAAAGCCCAATATAGTCCAAAACAGTAGATAAAGTAGCATGGAGCAATAAAAAATTATAGATACGTTGGAGACGTATCAGGCATCCCCAAGCTTAATTCCTGCTCGTCCTCGAGTAGGTAAATGATAAAAAGAGATTTTTTTATGCGGAGTGATACTTTGGCATAATTTCAATGTAAATCTTCTTAATTGTGGTATGAATATTTAGATCCGAAAGATTCAAGACAAAAGTTCATATTGACATAAAAATAATAATACTTCAAGCATACTAATCAAAGTAATCATGTCTTCTCGAAATAGCATGGCAAAAGAAAGTTCATCCCTACAAAATCATATAGTTAGGCTATGCTTCATTTTCGTCACACAAAGATGTTCCCAACTTCTATACCCCCGATGACAAGCCAAGCAATTGTTTCATACTTAAATAATCTCAAACTTTTTCAACCTTCACGCAATACATGAGCGTGAGCCATGGATATAGCACTATGGGTGGAATAGAATATGATGATGGGGATTGTGTGGAGAAGACAAAAAAGGAGAAAGTCTCACATTGACGAGGATAATCAACGGGCTATGAAGATGCCCATCAATTGATGTCAACATGAGGAGTAGGGATAGCCATGCAACGGATGCACTAGAGCTATGAATGCTCAACAAAAGAAAACTAGTGGGTGTGCATCCAACTTGCTTGCTCATGAAGACCTAGGGCATTTGAGGAAGCCCATCGTAGGAATATACAAGCCAAGTTCTATAATGAAAAATTCCCACTAGTAAAAAAAGACAACTTATGAGACTCACTGTATGAAAAACATGGGGCTACTTTGAAGCACAATATATGAGACTCACTACATGAAGAACAAGGTGCTACTTTGAAGCACAAGTGTGGAAAAAGAGATAGTAACATTGCCCTTTTTTTGGGGCCTTTCTTTTTTTTTGGCCTTTCTCTTTTTTTTGGGTAATGCTCTAATAATGATGATCATCACACTTCTATTGATTACAACTCGAAACTAGAACAAGATATGACTCTATGTGAATGCCTCCGACGGTGTACCGGGATGGTGCAATGAATCAAGAGTGACATGTATGAAAAATAATGCATGGTGTCTTTGCCACAAATACGATGTCAACTACATGATCATGCAATGGCAATATGACAAAAGTAAAGTATGTCATGATGATGATGAACAGAACGGTGGAAAGTTGCATGACAATATATCTCGGAATGGCTATGGAAATGCCATAATAGGTAGGTATGGTGGCTGTTTTGAGGAAGATATAAGGAGGTTTATGTGTGATAGAGCGATCATATCACGGGTTTGATGCACCGCTAAGTTTGCACCAACTCTCAAGGTGAGAAAGGGCAATGCAGTGCATCAAGAGGCTAGCAAAGGCGGAAAGGTAAAAGTGCGATAATCCATGGACTCAACATTAGTCAAAAGAACTCATATACTTATTGCAAAAATTTAGAAGTAATCAAAAATAAAGTACTACACGCATGCTCCTAGGGGGATAGATTCGTAGGAAAAGACCATCGCTCGTCCCCAACCGCCACTCATAAGGATGCACAAGCCAGGTACACTTCATGTTTCAGATTTGTTACACAACTTTAACCATACGTGCATGCTACGGGACTTGCAAACTTCAACACAAGCATTTCTCAAATTCACAACTACTCAACTAGCACGACTTTGATATTATCACCTCCATATCTCAAAACAATTATCAAGCATCAAACTTTTCTTAGTATTCAACGCACTCAAAAAAAAGTTTCGCATATATTGAATACCAAGTATATTAATATTAAGCAAATTACCATGCTATTAACGACTCTCAAAATAATCTAAGTGAAGCATGAGAGATCAATAGTTTCTTTCAAACAAATCCACCACCGTGCTCTAAAAAATCTAAGTGAAGCACTAGAGCAAAAATTATCACGCTCAAAAGATATAAGTGAAGCACTATGAGCAAAACTATCAAGCTCAAAAGATATAAGTGAAGCACATAGAGTATTCTAGCAAATTCCAATTTATGTATGACTCTCTCAAAAGGTGTGTACAGCAAGGATGATTGTGGTAAACTAACAAGCAAAAACGCAAATGATACAAGACGCTCCAAGCAAAACACATATCATGTGGTGAATAAAAATATAGCTCCAAGTAAATTACCGATGGAAGTAGACGAAAGAGGGGATGCCTTCCGGGGCATCCCCAAGCTTTGACTTTTTGGTGTCCTTAGATTATCTTGGGGGTGCCATGGGCATCCCCAAGCTTAGGCTCTTGCCACTCCTTGTTCCATAATCCATCAAAAGAATTTACCTAAAACTTGAAAACTTCACAACACAAAACTCAATAGAAATCTCGTGAGCTCCGTTAGAGAAAGAAAAAAAAATACTACTTTAAGGTACTGTAATGAACTCATTCTTTATTTATATTGGTGTTAAACCTACTGTATTCCAACTTCTCTATGGATTATAAACTATTTTACTAGCCATAGATTCATCAAAATAAGCAAACAACACACGAAAAACAGAATCTGTCAAAAACAGAACAGTCTGTAGTAATCTGTAACTAACGCAAACTTCTGGAACTCCAAAAAGTCTACCAAAATTAGACGACCTAGAAATTTTTTTTATTGATCAGCATCAATTGGAATCAGTATTTTATCACGTTCTGGTGATTTTTCATAATTCGGGCACTGAGCGCAAAATTTCTGGAAATTACAGCAAGATCAAATAACTATCATCCAAGAAGATCCAATAGGTCTAGCTTGGCACAAACACTAATTAAAACATAAAAA